>JAOVYX010016536.1:0-24406 GCA_035668315.1 Drosera spatulata
GGAAACCAGCACTAAGACCTCAATAAACCAGCAAGAAGCAAATCCAACTATCAAACCAGCCTCGTCTCACAGCCAGCTTGAACAGGACACGCTAGAAGCAGCAAAGGAAATTAGCAGCAGCAAGCAGGAAGTGTTCCTTATCCGTCGTCTCAGAGCATCCTTCCAGCACCATACACAGTCATGGGCATCATACAAGGGAGGCCAGTCAATCATAGAAATTGATGCACCATACTTGTGTAATAAATTGATGCACACCTTTTTGAAGAAATATAATGTCAATCATAGAATTTCCACAGCCTATCATCCTCAGACAAGTGGACAAGTAGAAATGTCCAATCGTGAAATTAAAAATATTTTGAAGAAAATAGTCAATCCCAAAAAGAAAGAGTGGAGCGATAAATTGCATGATGCTCTATGGACATACCACACTGCGTATAAAACTCCAACAGGGATGTCTCTTTATAGATTTGTTTATGATAAAGTATGCCACCCACCAGTTGAAATTGAACATAAAGCTTTGTGGGTCATAAAGGAGATGAATTTGAAATATTATGATTGTGTGAAAAATCGAAACTCCAAATATCCAAACTGGATGAGTTATGTCATGTCGCATATGAGAATGCGGCCCTTTACAAGGAGAAATTTAATAAACTTCATGATGCAAATATTTCTAGGAAACATTTTGAAGTGGGAGATAAATTTCTTCTTTATAACTCAGGATTGAGATTATTTCTTGGGAAATTGAAATCCAAATAGGAAGGACCTTTTGTTGTAAAAAAAAAGGTTTATGATTATGAGGCGATTGAAATTAGAAGTGAATAAACGAGGAAAATCTTCAAGGTTAATCGTCATCGCCTAAAACGATTCCCTGAGTTTAAAGATTCACCATGGATGGATGAAATTCCATTAGAAGTGGTGAAACATATTTCACACCATTAAATGGGCTTAAAAGCCATCGAGCCAACGATATTAAACAAGCGCATTTCGTGAAGGCAACACATGTTTTCCATTTTTCACTAGGTTAGTTTTCAACTCATTAGGTTTGTTTTATTTACTCGACGGTGGGTTGATGTAATATCCGAGAATTTTGAGAATTTAAAAAAAATGAATATATAACATGCGTACAGTACGTACGTAAATAAAACGCGAATAAACGACGTTACATATAACGTTACGAATTAAAATATAGTCGCGCATAAAGGTTAAAGATTTAATCCAGAGAAATATTTTATTACTAAATCAAATATAACGATGTAAGCGAATGATGAGTTATCTACATTGGCGTTATATTTTAGAATAAACTATAAAAAGGATTGATCAAATATAAAACCCTACGTTTATCTACAAATTAACTTTCACATCAGAATTCCGATCACGTTTTTCTAGAAACGTCAACGGTAATTATAAAACCGTCATCGATTTATCTAAAAACGTCAACCTTTTTTCACAAAGAAAAAAACCTTCTCTCAACCCTTCGAAACCGATGACGCTTTTCAGAAAAGTTGACGTTTTACCAAAAAAAGTCAACGGTTCCAGAAAACCGTCAGATACGAAATACCAACCTTTCTGTCCTGATTGTGCATAAAAAAACACACCAAAAACGTTGACGTTTTTCAAAAATCGTCACCGATTTCTACCAACGATTCTTTTTTAAAAAGGGGTTACCGTTGACCGAACCGGACGGATAAAAACCCGGTCTGTCCGATCAACCGGATGTCCGGACTATGGATCAGACCGGACTAAGATCCACCGGAAGCAAATCCCATGAGACCCGTCCGACCAAGACCCATAGATCGGGCCGGCCCGTCCGAGCAACAGTCCCGGACTACGAAGCCCGGACTGAAATCCGGCCCGGCCGAGTATTTTGACAACAATATTCATCTTCCTTTCCTCAATTATTCATACGTCCTCTCTCCACTTCGTCGCTTCAAATCAGGCGATCACCTTTCCAATCCCACCGTTCTGAGTAAGCTATTCATCGATCCAATCCCATCATCCGAGATTAATCCCATCACGGGCATCTCGATTCTTGGGTTTTCATAGTTTGATGTACCAAAAATCGAATATTGCTGAACTTTGTTTTCCCTACGTTGTTGTTTCACATTTGTTCATTGAGATTCGGTTTCTTACATTTTTCATTTGCGTGTTTCTTTGTAGTATCAAACCGTGGAATAGATTTTGATGAAGTTTTCATAGGGTTATCGAATTTGATGAAACAATTCTTGAGACAAGGTACCACCATGACATGATTCAGCTATATTATTCATTCTCTTAATTTGTTCAAATATTCATAATCTGCTAAGTAAGTGACGAGATGTTCTTCTCTTGACCTAGGATGTTAAATTTGTTGAAGTACTCTTTTTTTTTTCTTTTTTTCTTTTTTTGCTGAATCGGTTTCAAAATGATCTTCGCCATGTGATATAGTCAATGCTACATGTTGTGGAAGTTACTTTCTGATACGAATATTTAAGTTTGATTGAGGTTTAACTGAGACGAGCATTGTGGTTTTATTCACTTTGCCTATCTTTTGACATCTTTTTCTCAATCATTTAACTTAGGGATCCATTTGTACTACTCTATTATCTTCATAGCTGACTCTGTAATCTCAATAGCCTTTCTCTTTGTTCCAAGAGTACATTGCAGGGTTGGTTGATGTATGATGTTATGTTTGCAACATTAAACATCATCTCTTGCAAACAACGGGGAGGCATCGAAAGCAACGCCTGAGAATTTGCACCGGAGAGTAGAAGAGCAAAAGACTATTACTAAGCTCATAGCTAATGATGTAGGTATTCTGTTAGGTTATTCTACTTATGCTCGAACTTATTCAGATCGTTTTCACACTTATGTTTCTTTCTTTTCTTTTCTTTTTTTTTTTTTTTCCCTAAGCGCCGAGCAGCTAATAAGCAATTTAATCATTGCCCTCATTTCACTGAATTCATGTATCTATATGTCAATTTGTGGCATCCACATATGCAGGTTGATGAGACCAACTCAGTTATTTCCCGAATTGGGCTTGACATTTATTGAATGCACCAGTTGGAGGCTGGACTGGTAAGCAAATTGCCTATGACAAACACACGATGAGTATGCTGGTTTGTTTTTATGATCTTTATCTAAATTTTGTTTTTATTTGTTTCTTATCTCCTTATTTTCAAACGACATTAAATCCAATTCACGCTAGGAAACTTGTATAATGTGATGGTTGGGTGCACTAACTTTCAAAGGTTCGAACTTCATGTCAAACAAATCATCCATCAATGACCCCTATACCTGTGCTCACCTGCAAAGGGCTCAGTTCTTTTGATATCCATCAGAGGAAACTGACGAACAACCTGGAGAAATGACTGACAGAGCAAAAACCTTTCAATTACCTCTGTTGTGCAGAAACGAGATATCATTCAACAAGGCATTCTAAGCATTTATTGAGATACAGGAGATAACCTCACCTCTTCAACAGTACATCGTCGAAGACTACGAATGGACTTCACGATCGGGTCCAACATTTCCAGAAGGGTTCGATTCACGACTCTGGGCAGCTTTTGGAGAAATATCCATCAAAATTAGATAAAGAGCACCGCATTTTACTATAGCCACCACATTATCACATTCTGACTCCGCTTCTTATTGTCTTGGCAGCTTCACCACGAGCTCAAGTGTATTTCTGAGAGATGCATTTAAATGTTGAGAACATGATGTACTCTTCTGTCAACCTATTAGTTGTGATAAATCAAATTTGGTTTCCAACAAGATCATGTCTTAAGTGAGATCTATTGATCGGATGGCTTCCTACCCCAAGATAGAGGTTTGAAAAGGAAACATTTGCAACACATACATTGCCAATCCAGACTGATTGATAGAGATAGAATTCAAGGGTTTCATGAACTTGGTTCTAGACAACTAACCAGGAACTCATTCTGGGGGGTTTAAAGTATAATGTGGGTCACGTACTTTCATTGCCATGTACACCAAGAATGACAACATACTGAAAAAGCTTATACAAAATAACGGCCCAGCACACGGGCTGTAAAGCTAGTAATAAGGAATTGCATTATGTTTGTAACGTCATAGTTTCATGGGGAAAATGTATGGTTCTTATCCAGGGAGACGATCCCCAAGCCAGATCAATGTGTCACAATAGATATCTTGTTTGTCTAAGAGTAAGGGAAGCTTCCAATGGCCCTTGCTTTTTCCCTAAGATTAAACTTCTGTATCTTCCCCGTTGCAGTCTTAGGCAACTCCTCCTCAAAGACAACAGTCTTAGGAGCCATATAATGTGGCAAGCGTTCCCGACAAAATGCGATCAATTCCTGTTCATTCGAGTTACACCCTTGCTTCAATTTGACAAATGCACAAGGGGTTTGTCCCCAATGATCATCAGGCCTCGGAACCACAGCAGCCTCAAGGACTGCTGGGTGACTGTACAAGACTGTCTCGATCTGAACGGTGCATATGTTTTCCCCTCCAGAAATAACAATGTCCTTCATCCGATCCTTGACCTCTATAAAGCCATCGGGATGTTTCACGGCAAGATCTCCACTTCTAAACCACCCACCCTTAAAAGCTTCTTCTGTTGCCTTCAAATCCTTAAAGTATCCACTCATCACTGTGTTTCCTTTGAACATGATCTCCCCTGCAGTTTCACCATCAGCAATTATGCTTTCCATGGTGGTGGGATTCTTCACATCAACATCCTCCAAGCATAGATGAAGCATGCCTTGTCTTGCTTTCAGCCGCGATCTTTCCTCGGGAGGCAAAGAATCCCATTCCGGGTTCCAAACATTGTAAGTCCCTGGACCAAAGGTTTCTGTTAGACCATATAAATGGGAGACTTCAAAGCCTAGCTCTTCCATTTTGAACAGGACCTGCGGGGGTGGCGGCGAACCACCAGTCATTGCCAGGACCTTGTGAGGGAGGGACTTCCTGCTCTCACCCGCAGACGGAGATGAGTTCACAATCATGTTCAACACAGTTGGTGCAGCCCCCATGTGTGTCACGTTATGGAGTAATATGTTTTCGAATATGGCTTCTGGAGTGACTTTCCTTATGCAAACATTAGTACCACCGAGAGCAGCCACACCCCAAGCAAGACACCAGCCATTGCAATGGAACATTGGCACAGTCCACAGGTAGGTGGGGGTTGTGCTCATGCCATGGAGTAAAAATGTAGCAATTGCATTCAGATAGCCACCCCTATGATGGTAGACGACTCCTTTGGGTTGGGATGTTGTGCCAGAAGTGTAGTTGATACTGATAGGATCCCACTCATCGAGTGGGCGCTTGACTTGGAAACCATCTATGTCTCCGTTTGCCACAAGATTTTCATATTCATAATCTACTGAGCCAATGGCAGAGGCATCAGAGCAATTATGCTCCCTGACCACGACAAGTATTGGCAATGTTGCCTCCTTTTCAGCCAAAAGATGAAATGCTCCTTGGGCAACATCAAGTAGTTGATGGTCCACGAAGATGACCTTGGCTTCGGAGTGCTCAATAAGTACCGATAACATAGCTGAATCAAGGCGTGTGTTGAGGGTGCAAAGGATCCCCCCTGCCATTGGGACGCCGAAATGGAGCTCGATCATTGCAGGGACGTTTGGACAAAGAGTTGCCACCTGAATCAATTGGAACAAGCAACAGAGTCAAGGTTATATGCAGAACTTGCGGCTGATACTGGCTGCTGGTTGGACTTTCTTCATCATGGCATGGGCTAAACTAAAGAAAGAAAAGATAATCCCTGGATCATGCACGGTTATCCCCAATCCATCAACTTCCCACGACACACACTCATAGGAAGAACCAAGGACTTTTTACTACAGTACATAATACCAGATTTTAGAAATCACATTACAATTCACATGTCCATTGTTAGACTGGGTGATCCCATGATGCAATGTACTCATCAGCTCAAGGCGATAATATGCAATTAAAAGTTAAGATTTCATAATGGAAAAATATATCGAATGAGACTCAACATAAAAGAACACGGATAGCATGATTAGATTTTGTCGTTATAAGATATAAAAGATCGTATGTGATAAAATTCTTCCAAAGTCAAACCGGTGTTAGAAGATCGTTTGGTTGAGTCAATGTCAATGAATCTCAGAAATGAGACACTCACAGACAACGCCACAAAACACTAGTACCAAAATGGAAATAAGAGATTAATCACGAACTGTCCACCAAACAACTAGCTCGGTATCAGCTAATATAATGAATGAGGATGAGAGGTGTTCTTAACTGGCCACCTAACAAAGCTTGAATTCCTCACATGCTGGTTTTAATTATCCGCACGCAGAGTCACATTCGCGAGTCAACTATCTACAGCTTCATATCCTATTGATGGAAATAATAAATAGTAGGAACATTTTATAGGTGACCGTGTTGCTGTAGAACAGCACAAGCAATCCAAAGATGAGCAAAAAAAACACCTCATACACAGGCACAGGTTTTTTTATGCTTGATTGCAATCCTATGGTGTTGCTTGAATACAACACCACTGCTGTTGGCTTTCAACAGCAGGCAACCCAAGTCCGACTGTGAACACTGCAGAAAATGCCAAGTGGAAAATCCACTCATCCATTCCTGCTGCCCAGCCAAGTGAAGCCCGGTTTTCATAAAATTAATTCCAAAGTAGGAGAGTGAAAATTATTGAACTCCATAAGTAAAGAAATCATTTCAAAGGCACAACAACATGTGTCGCACAAAACTAACTGTAAGTGAGGGTACTTGATTTTTCTGAACTCGTGAAAATTAACCATTAGGTTAAAAGAGTCCGTCACAAGACACATGAGATATACTACAAATTAAGGTATTCTCAGAAGCTATCTCATGGACAATACACAAAAAGGCGAAAACAATGATGAAAAGAAACAAAAATGCGAATTGGTATGCGGGAAAAAAAACATATATCGGGGTGATGAGCATGTATAGAATGATCGGTAATCGAAACTAAGTAGGAATTACTCCTAATTAATAAGATTAGGGAAGATGAAACGTAAAACTGCATACATCCCGTACTCTTCAACCCTGTCTATAACGGGATACTAGATACTAGTAGATAGTAGTAGTTGTTGTTGTGGTAATTTGATATGGGAAGATGGGAGAGTCAAGAGGGAGGGAGACGTACGACGTGGCCAGGGGAAAGGCGGAGGCGGCGGGAGAGAGCGGAGGCGAGCCTGAGGCAGCGGTTGTAGGTTTGAGTCCAGGTGAATCGGAGGGAACCATACACCACCGAGGTGCGGTCGCCGAAGACCTTCGAGGCACGCTCCAGGAAGCTGATGGGTGTCAAAGGGGCATAATTGGCTGCACACTGAACCACGCCTTCCATCGATCTCCATGACCCCACTCCTCCTGCACCAGTACCTTCCTGATCTGCTGCTGTTACACGGCCGCCTGCGTCGTCGTCGGAGCTCGCCAAACTACTCCATACTCGTGTCTTCGCCGCTCGGAGCGACGACGCTACCACCGTGCTGCTGCTGCGAAACAACAACCGGCTCTTCGTTATCATCACTCTATAATTCATTGCTCTCGTTTTTTGCGGATAATGATGATTAGGATGTTTATGATGATGATCGACACAGCTCATCATGTTTGTTCTTGTACTCCCTCTTCTTACCTCAAATAATAATACTTGCTCTTGCTACTACCACTAGTGTAATCAACTTTGGTTAAATAACCATGTTAAGGGGAAGATCTTATAGGATCCCCAAAAAAGCAAACACCAAGAAAAACACCTCATATGTTTCATGTGACATATGCTAGCTATTTTTTATAATATTTTAGTATATTAGTTTATCAAATGTGCGTTACGTGTGTTATTTATAATTATTTTATAGATCTGTGGGTTAACTTATGGATTTTTGTTTTGATTTTGATTTTTCGCTTATGATTTCTTATGATATAGATTAAACAAAATTCTAATAGATCATAATATAAAAAAAATAAGATAGTTTTTTTTTATAAAAGATTTAAAAAAAAAATTGATGGTGAGTCGTTGTCCCACATATCATCTGATGAATTTATGAATTTATATATATAATAATCTGATGGTTTTGTGAATTTATATATATAATCATCTGATGGTTTTGTGAATTTATATATATATATATGGAAAAATAGCAGAAAAACCCTTGAACTATTCTACAGTTATACATGATTCCTCTAAATTTTGAAATTATACAATTGATCCCCCTTATCGCACGGACCCATATCGACTCCTACGAATGATATTTCATCCAAAATAATTTAATTTTTTTTAAAATTAGCGAAGATTATGCCTTTTGCCTTCTTATGAACTTCTTTTAATGTGGTTTGTGTCCAAATAATATGATTGATTTTGATGATAGAGGGATTAAGTATTTATTTTTATACTTGATGTGGATCATTTTTTACGGCTCAATAATTTAGAGGGGTTAAATATCATTTTTTCTATATATAATAGATGTTAAAGGCTTATTTGAACAGCTTAGGAAAAGATGTGTCAGATGAAAACTAATTAATTAAAACAATACAAATGAACGGTGAAATTAAAATGTTAGAATGTTTAATGTTAAAACTGTCATCTATATCGTTTAATCCCAATCATTGTTTTTATATATTAGACACACCTTACATTGAGCCACACTCCCTTTTCTCTTACCATTTGAATTTTGAATATGTACCTAATACTGCATCCTCGTTTTCACGTAATCCTTATAATTTGAGCTTGGTGTTTCCTTGCGATTATTAGGGTGCATTTTTTGGAGTAAATAATTTTCTTTTAAAATAAGAACATTAACATTTTCCAACAAAATTTTGTTGTATTCCTTTGAAAAAGAACTTTATTCAGTCGATAGTTATAGTATAAACAGAGCTTGCTTCACCATAGCTCAAACTGATCAGAACCAATTTTTTCACATACATTTGTTGGAAACTTCTGATCATTTTTACAGTAACTCCTATCCGTCTTTGTTAATTATACCTTTCACAACCTCGAGACAAACTCCAAAGTTATTGTACTTTCTAAATTCATATATAGTCGATACGCGTAATTTGATCATGAGTCAAAAGGAGTTGGTTCAGTGTTAAACCACTGTCCTTCTAACTCTGAGGTATTAGACATAATTTTGCGTGCATCACCCATTCACCTTATCCTACAGGATTGTTATCCCCACACATTATACTTGACGAGATTATATCTTCCTTTGTTAATTATACCTTTCACGACCTCAAGACAAACTCCAAAGTTATTGTACTTTCTAAATTCATATATAGGTGGTATGCGTAATCTGGTCATGAGTCAAGAAGAGTTGACTCAGTGATAAACCTTGTCCTCTTAACATTGAGGTCAGAAAACAATATCTCCATTTAAATTAGATAATTCTGCATACATCACCCATTTCTCTTATCTTATAAGATTGTCCTCCTTACATCCCGTACTTAACGAGATTATATGGATACGTTTTTTTCCTTTTCTTTTCTTCGTAACCTGATCATGAACTGTGGACCAATTAGAATATTGGTTAACTTGTTGCACAATGGCAAGAAAGCTAACACCCTGCGTGACAGAAACATGGATTTAATTAAATTAAAAGCGCAACCAATGTGGTAGAAAAAAGTTACTACGTAACTGGTTGGCTAGCGAGGGTCTGACAGTTGCCAAGCAACACGTGACCACCGACCATAAATACTACCCTCCTGATCTCATGAATTAAAACACAGCTAATGAGTAGAAGGCTTGGACGCAGTATAGCTGTTTGAGTTTCTGGCTCCTTCGACTCATGACATACCACCAATTAAAGATAAAGAGTACTACTATTGTTTTTCTCTCAAACATGCACTACAGAGAATATTGGCATCTGTTAATCACACTTTTCAATTAGAAAACCCAACACTGACAAGTTTAAATTCCGCCAGACCGGCTGTTCGGCTCTTATATCATATATACAGCCTACCATAACATCCATCCCGAACTTGAATTGCAAGAACTGAACTGAACCTTGTATTCCTGACAAACTGTTTGTGTTTGCACCACATGTTAATCAAGGGCTGCTACGACAGCATCAAACCACCTCTTGGGTTTGCAGTCTTCTATTCCACTGTTTTCCTAATTCTAACATTTCCTGCTGAAGGATCTTGCTCAAACACTGCATGAACTGCCCCCACATTGCCTGCACAATTAGATTTTCCAAATCCTATAAGACCAGAAATGGGCCTCCGCTACTTTCATAATTAATCCGGCCTATATTTATCGATAATTAAGACCAGAAATAGGGAGGGGAAGATAGAGGTTAGCTTGAGCAAATGCCGGAGGCAGCTCGATGCTAGGCCACCACTGGTCCCATCCAACCAGAGGTAGTTACTGAATAATTAAAGTTCCGGGGGACAAGTAGGAGGGGAAATCTAGCTTGATAGGATAGCTAGAGTTATTTAGAATTTAAAAGAGCATTATATTTCTCTTCTTATTTTTATACATGCATCATTTTACAATCCAAATTTAATTTTTATTTTACTTAATATTTTGTCTGAAACCCACACCTCTATCATTGATTTTTCCATGTCATCATATCTTTCTTTATATCATCCCCGTCACCACATCGCCGCACTCCTCTCCATCTCATTTAAAAAATTATCACTTTTTCTTTTTTATTTCGATACTTGGAAAATAACTTATATGAATTAGATATTTTAATTTCTCATTCTCAATGTCTTCTTCCCTTTCTCATTTTTCCCGACACAAACCCTATTTATTTCCTGAACAAGAATCAAATGTTCATCCACCCTTTCATCATCAAAATCAGCCCTTCAATCCAACACAAACTGATCCAAATTCACCTTTTTTTAGGTACCCTTTATTACCAAGAAGATCACCATTGCAACAACAATTCCAATTATAACTTTTTCCTCACAAATCCTAACTCTGACGATGTCGTCGGTGACTGAGTCCATTGCTGTCAAGGTTGAGTAGATGTGTAATAACCTAAAATATCGACACATTATTTTTATTATTATTATTATTAATTAATATTAAAGACAAATGTTGATAAAAACGTCCAGTCCCATGTTAGTGTTAAAAAATTTAATTCTCAAACTACATTTTTAAATAGAATCATGAATTCGTTAGAAAATTTTGAGAATTTTGATATATTTAGTTCTATGATCAGATAAAATAATTACACCAAATATAAATCAAAAGGATAACGCAATCCCAAACTATCCTAAATGGACCAGTCATAGGACGACACGTGGCGAGTCCCTTATCCCTTCTTTCTTTTTCCCGGCCCTCCCCCACTTTTTTTTCCCTTCTCCTTCTCCCCTCTTTCCCCCTGCTACACCCGCCGCCGCACCTCCTTGCCGCCACCGCCACCTCTTCTCCACTCCTCTCATCTCCTCTCCTCTCCCCCTTACACTGCCGCCTGACCAGCCGCTGCCATCATCGCGTTTCCCCACCACCAACCGCCAGGCCGCCCCGCCAGCCGCTGCACCGTCACCGCCCAGCCACCGGGACTTCGTCCTCAACCGCACCAAGGCCGGATCCGGCCAAACCGAGCCGTGTACGCCACCTAGCCACAGCCGCCAGCCCTGCAGCCGCTGTCCGACACCACCCCAGCAGCCTTCGGCCAAGTTCCCACGGCCGCAGCCTGACACCGTCCCAACAGCCGTCGCCAGCCATCCCGCCATCGCAGCTGCTTCGTTTCCTCTCTCGCGTGAGGTAACCCAACCCCTCCTAATATCCTTGATCGTGATCTGAGACTGTTTATGATGTTTTGATGTTTGATGGAATGAATTGCTGGAGTTTGGGACTGTACTGAGACGATGATCCGCAGGTTGCGGTGAGTTTAGGAGATGAGGATAGTGTATGGTGTAATGGTCTGGTTTGATAATTACTATTAGCGTAATGATTGACAATAATTCAATACGAATAAAAATTAAATGTAACATATTTATTTATAATAATGAATCGTCGATGAATACGCGAATATAAATGATGGGATAAGCTTAATTGACACGCTAATTAAGAATGGAGAAATAAAGGAATAGAAAAATGGGACGAGCAAAGTAATGCGTTCTAATAATTTCTGTAATTATGAGATGAACAAATCATACGAGATGGCGTTTGAGGACTTACCAAGTGACAAGTTGATTAATCAACGAAATGGCATACGCTGTAATTAATTAAAACGTTTAACCTCGTGCGAGCATGATATCGGGACGAAGGAGAGGTTCGTTATCCCTTGTAGAGATTTAGAATTATCGTAGAGGCACTGGGCACTGGTTTGCAGGGACTCGAAGGTTGCACAGGGATATGGGCTTACCCTGGCGACTTAGATGCTAGACCGTGCTTGCAGGTATGCCACTAGGGGTTGCTGGGCAAATGTTTGCAGGGACCCGGGGTTGTGGCAGGACTTAACCCCCCTGCCAACACGGGTGTTGGACAGATGCTTGTAGAGAGCCAATCGACGATGCGTTGATGTGTTAGGGGAAGGATTAGCTTTTCATTAGGTGGATGTGATGAGGTCGTCGAGGCACTGGGCACTAGTTTACAAGGACTCGAAAGTTGCGCAGAGACATGGGCTCGTCCTGGTGACTTAGATGCTGGACAGTGCTTGCAGGTATACCACTAGGGGTTGCTGGGAAAATGTTTGTAGGGACCCGGGATTACAGTAGGACTTAGCCCCGTTGGAAACACGGGTGCTGGACAGTTGCTTGCAGGGAGCCAATCGACGATGCGCTGATGTGGTCTCATGTTGGGAGTGGAAGGAATCCCCACTGATTAAGTATCTTACATATTTGACTCGAGACTTTTTGTTGACCTAAGCCTCTGGTGGTCGAAAGTGGAATAATAAATTTAAAAAGCATAAGAACACGGGTAAAACAATTAAATGAAAAAGGGACCGAAAAGAGAAGACTATGACATTGATGTTAATGGGGTTTTAATATACTGTCAAGCGACAGCTACACATATGCTAGGGTCTTAACCTGTGCAGTCTTGTCGTTGGCAGTACCCGGGGTTTACTGAGCAATTCTTTGCTCACGGGTTTCCTTTTGTCTTTGGTGTTGTTTCCTCTATGATTAGGTACTGATGGAGATGGGGAGGCATCAGAGTAGACGTGAGTCAAGGATGGATCCCTCTTGGTACTGTAACGAGAACCTTATTCTGTAATAATTGGACCTTCAGGTCAAACAATGGGGAATTGTAATAATTGACATCTCGTACCTTCTACTATTTGAATGTACTTCTGGACTATTGCATGATAACTGTGTCTGTATTGTGTTATTTTGGGGTTGTGTTATGTAATATGAAAATTGAGTTATGTAATCATATTAGATGATGCTTCCTTTTTATTCTTGTCAGTAGACCCTATACAAATATTGCCTTACTATGGATATCTGTCTGTAGCGGCAGTGACGTCACGTATCTATAAATGATAAAAATGTCGTGGCGTTACAAGATGCATGTATCCTTGTTTATTGATCTCCAAGTATGTGTGGGTTTGTTGAGATGGGAACGAGATCGTTAGTTTCTGATAGTTTCTCTTATGCGTTTAATTTGAAGACAATCGCGAACTCGAGCGCGTTGAGGGTTAGGATTCAGGTATATTGTCAGGCTCTGAGTTAATGGGTTTGGTACATATTTGTTTGTTGGGACGACAATGGTGAGTATGTGTGTGGAATGGAGGTGTTTAGGGGATGCACGGAAGGTGTTTGATGAAATGTTTGAGAGGATTGTGGTTGCATGGAATACAATGCTGACTGATTATTTTGGATGGGAAAATATTGGGGATACGAAGGTTATGCTTAATGGGATGGTGATAAGGGATCTTACATCGTGGAATGTTATGTTGTTGGGTTATATGAAGATAAGGGATCTTACAATAGCGAAAAAGTTATCTTTGTATATATATGGGCTGAATTGTTTTGTTATAGACTTGTGGGCACGTTCGCGAACGATAGACGTTAGGTTGAAGAGGTCGGAGGCGCGGTATAGGATCAATGTGTTTGGGAAAAGGAATCGGGGAGCTGATTGCATGGTTGTTTATGAAAACTTGTAATTGCTTATAGTTTTTACAATTTGTCCTCAAATGTTGTATTTAGATGCAAGCACTACTGTTGTTGTGGTGTTTTGGAACATATCATTGTGGCTGCTGCATTGTATAACAGATATCTACCAACTTGTTTTTTGTGTGCTGTTACTTTCAGTTCAAGTACTATAACTTTTGTTTTTCATAATGTTTTTGTTCTTTCGTGTACTGCATTATTCGTATCGTATATCGCATCTCAATTTTGTATACTGCAAGTTATTTTTTGTAACATATGGCTGATTTTTGAACACAAATAACGATGAGGATATAATTTTGTACTACATCTGCTGTAAACTAGAATTTGATCTTGGAAAATATAGGTAATAATTGAATCTAGACATCATTTTGTGTTAACATCATGTGCTTTAAACAATCCAAGTAGCCTAAACTAGAATTTGATAACAATCTCTAAGAAGTTGATACATTTCTACCAATATGTAAACTTATAGGCAACAACTTTGAGAAAATATAAGTAACAAATTTAATATCTAAGAACTTATAGGTAATATATCTTGTGAAGTTGATGCATTAGTACAATATGTGAACTTAATATCTCCAAGAACTTGTTGCATTATAAATGTGAACTTACCATTACTTGATATTGATATAAATATTGAATTTGATATGGGCTTAGTGGATTTGTGGCTAGTTTGATGCATTTGTAATGTTGATCAAAACTTACATGAGGTTACTTGAACTTAAAAATTACTTGAACTTACATGAGGTAATGTGAATATGTATCTTGTAAGGTTGATGCGGGAGGTTGACAAAGTTCATGTTACCAAATACCAACAAATGTTAGGTTCGATGTGTTATTTTAATCGGGTTTATAATTGAATCTGGTTCATGGAGAATTATGGTTGTTTGGGTTTGTAATTGAATCTCGTTAATGCAAGTACTCTTTTTTAAACTGTGATGCAAACTGACAGTGTTATAGTGTAATTTTTATATTGAAAACTGCAATGAAACCATTGTATACTGCATATTTTGTCATATTCAACAGTAAGGCTCCGCATTATTGTAGTAAGGTTCTGCATTACTGCAGTAGCCCCTATTACAGTAAGGTTTCGTGATGCAAACCGACAATAAGGTTCTGCACTATTGCAGTAAGGTTACACATTAGTGTAGTAAGGTTTCGCATTATCACAATAAGATTCTGCATTATTGTACTAACCTTTATTACAGAGACTCTACTGCAGTAAGGTTCTTCTAGTCTCTATTGCAAACATATTATGACTTTCAACATCATAACAAGTCTCAATGCTGTCAACATAATGGATAACTCATAGTCAATAAATATAGATCATATTACAGAGTCTCATAGTATGATGATTACTTCACAATAACCGTTAATAAAACATTACGATAATAAAACATTACTTCTAAAACGCATTCAAAGCATAACCCTGTATCATAGCGCTCCAACAAACAATATCCTTCTCGACTATCCCGTTAAATACCTTCCTCGTCTTTTCTATACACTCGCACTTCGAATACATATCAATCATCCCACACCATATCACCACATTCCTTTCATACATTTCGTCGAATACCTTCCCTACATTTCCTAATCGTCCGACTTTTCAATACATACACCATATCCCAGTTCCTACATACACATCCCCATCAAATTCCATCTTCGCAACAACCCCATAAACCCAAATCCCAACGCCATGTCATCCCAGCTACCATTGATCAGGGCTTGAATACACACTAGCAAAACTGCCAAAGCATGATTCGAGCAGTATGAACCACACCAGGACTGAGAGCAATGATGACCACACCCCCGGTCAACTCTTTGGCTATAGATCTACTCAAACCTTCAACTACCACTTGGAAGCACAATAAGGAGCAACCTACAATGACAAAAATAGGTAACAGAGTTCAGAAGTGCATCGACAATGAATCTATAGATGGATCAACAAACCTTAACTTAAAGTATAAATTAATCAACTCCACCATATGAAATTAGATGAATGATTTCAACATCATTTGAGCTATTGGGGTTGGATGGTCGTGGTTGAAGAGATTCTTAACTATCCATAGCAATGTCAGAATTTGAGCTCAACTCGATTTTATGTGGAGAAAATACTTTATCAGAGGATTGATGAAATTAAAGATGATAAATTAGATGTGAATATGTGGTGTTGACAAATTCCACAATTGATTTCCCCACATGGTGGAAAAAATAAGAAAGAAAACTGATTTGGAAATAATGGTAGGGATGAGAATATGGCGTAAGGGGAGAGAGATAAGATTGGTCAAGATGGGACCCACCGAAGACAAGATTTTCATTTTCATTTTTATTTTTTTGTTCAAAGAGGGAGTGAATTGTAAGGTGGAGAGTGGGCTGTGAGTTAAAACATTTTGAAGAGTGTAGTATGGGTGAAACACAATTGGGAGATTTGTAGCCAATTTGTCGGATAGAATATGATATCTCATTCCAAATATAGTCAAATCATATTGCACTTGGATCGTATGAATAATTTTGGGATAGAATTGAATGTGATATTTTGCATAAATGAATATCAGAATGAAATGAGTTATTGTATTCCATCTAAATTGTTTGGTGGACACAGTTGAAATGGAATGCTTATTTATCAACGAATTTAAATTAAATATTATTTTATTTAATTAATTTAAAATTATTTTTACACGTGGATGGTTAGGTTGGTGCAATCAACATGGAATACGATGACTTTATCTGAAATAAATTTTGATTTTACCTAGTTTATCGCCCTCTGTACTGTGCATCTGTTGCATCATCGTATTTTTTTCTTTACATTTGAAAGGAATACGTATTGAAAGTAAAATACGATAAATGACAATAAAAATGTTCTTATTTGAATTGAGAAACATTTTCAAGAAACATTGTCAAACTAACACATTGAATCTGAAAAATATGAGTCTAATTCACGACAAATAACTTATCCAAAAAAAAAAAAAAGAAGAAATCATGATGAATAATTAAGTCTTAAAAATGAGATTAAAAATACATTAAAAATGGTGTGTTTTCTCAATAACAAATGATTTTGGCTATCTACTTTAATTCATTTCTCTCCTTACATTTTTTTTTTTTTTGTTTCAACACTTGTCCTTCATTTTCTATTCTGTGTTTTTTCTTGCGATGAAATACAATCGGCGTCGAGTCGATGTCTGATTGTAAATCTGTCGTCATATGATCGATGTTTTGAGTTGCATTTTCCTTTTCTTTTAGATTCGTTTGGTCATCTTCAAATATCACTTTTATGCTTCCTGTTGCTTTCATATTTTTTTCGTCGACGTTTAATTTTTTACTTGCAATGAACTCCTGATATCATTTGTTTATATCCTTTTCAGTGATCTTGATTAGGAAATTTGTATGTGCATCCTTTTGAGAAATTCTACGATTGTCGGTGTACGTGCAATTTATTGCATAATTGATATTAATATGTTAAATATTATTGATATTACATATATTTGATTTTTTTTATAATATTTTATTTGGTTCTTGAACTCGTTCCTCTTCGTTTTCTGATAGCAGTTGAGTCACTAGTTCCCACTAGTTCAACTTCTCTATCGAAAAGGTTCACTATAGTATTTGTTATGTTGTCTTTGATCTTCGCTTTACTTTTATACATGTTCGAATATGTTTATTGTTAGTAGACCAATGAATAGAAAGATGCATAAATCGAAGGTAGGGGTTTGTATAATAGGTGATTTTATCTTTGAGTGTATTGGGTGTCTGATATGAGCAATTGGAGTAAAATAAGTTGTTTCCAATTTGTTCCATTTTATGATCGCTCTTCATGTAAGTATTGTAGTATCATGGATAAACTTTATAGAGATTAATAATGGTTATCGCACTTGCCAAAAAAATCTTTCACCTTTTAAGATGTTTATTTTTGCAACATCTTATCATAATTATAAATAATTATTTACCTAATTATTTTATTTTGTCAGTATGCTATTTCTTACCTTACTTGATAAAGTATACTCTAAAATTTCCGCAATAGCTTTTCTATGTTTTTATTTTGAATTGTTCCACAGTTTTAGTATTTTGAAGTGCTTCCTTTTACAATAACATCCAATTTTCTTTGTCAATTTCGTTCGTTGATTGCAATTCTCTGTCAAATTTGTTAGGCTATTGACAACAAATTAATAACCCCCATAACAATAAAGAGCTAGGTGGTGTCATCTAACTAGTTCTATGATAGAAATTCCAAGGTTGAGTTTTGTTTTCGAAAACACAATTGATTCTCAAATAATATAGGGTTCATTTTAATCCATTTATTTTGTAAAAGTAAGATAAATATATGAAATTTGGATAATGGATTTCTAACTCTTGAACTGACACCATAAGAAGAAAATAGATCTTTATTTTTGTAACGTCCCGATTTTTCATAACATGTTAATACATAATAATATAAATAACGTCATTATCGTTGAATCCCAAAACCCCAATTACACAAAAATTACTTAACCGTTTTAGATACAGAAATAAATAAAACTCACTTAGACATAAATCAATAACGTTATCTAATACAACAAAAACTCCTCATTTATTACATATTTTACTTAGTCCATAATTACAATACAGTAGATGCATATTAGCACCATAACCTATATCACATCTGTTCGTCGTCTCTGGCTCCTGAAAACACAAAGAAGAGAACAACACAGAAAAATAGTAACCGCGAGCCATATGAGCTCAATAATGTGTCGGTCCCCTTACCAAAGGTTACACGAGAGAAGAAGATAAGAAAAGTAAAGGTAAATGACCACTTAGGTCCTTTGTTCCAACACTCTGAAACTATCATACTAATTCGGAATTCACAATTATCATTTAAAAAATACAGCGAAGACAGACAATAGATACGTTCGGTGTTATAATTGTGCCCTTGGCGAGACTTATTCAATTTCAACTTATCAAGTTCTATTCAGCTTTAGCAAAGGGACATCCGCGTAAACGGATCAGTCAAACCGGAGCCCATAATCTCCTACAGTGAATTTCCCTCATACCAAAACGATCTCACAAGGTCAATGAAAGAATATCACCATCAAGTCACTGTATAACACATGCAACAGACACAATGCTCTTTGTGTTTTATACCACGGAATATTATTAGAGATATTTGTAAATATTTAAAGTTATTTTAGGGTCAAAACGATCATTCATGGTCCAGAAGATTTTGAGACGGCATCCGACCTCTGGGACGGGTATCCCGAGTTCTAGAACGGGTGTCCCAGTCTCTGAAACGGGCGTTTCGACCTCTAAAACGAGCTTCCCGACCTTTGAAACGGGTGTTCCAGATTCTGTCCAGCATGACCTTTAAACGTATTTAAATCTATAACTTCTTGTCTACAACTCCAAAAAATTATTCCGTAAAATTTTATATAATCTAAACTTCATAATCTTTCCAGTGAATCAAAGTTTTTATCTTAAAACTTTACCAATAATAACAGTTAATTAGTTCAAATTTATATTTTTTTTTAGTTCAGACAGTTTGATCTTACTTCATTAATTAACTCATAACTCTCTACATACAATTTCAAATAATTATTTATAAATTGTTTTGAAAATTAGAATTTCGTACCTTTCCAATTATACAAGGCTTGTCTTACAAAGCTTACTATATAATTTCACATCAAGTCACAAAGTCATCCAGGTAATCAGTTTTTTATAGGTTGACATATCCGTACGTTTTGATTGATATCTTAAGATTCACAACTTCGAATCATGATTTATTAACTTCGTTACAAATTAGACATGTGAGAATTCAACATATATTAATATCAGAATTTATCAAAGAGTGTATAATTGTTCACAAAATTTCTAATCAAGATGATCACCTTCTCTTAATAACGGTAAAGGATGCTCGTTATACTCGCCTTACCACATACATTTTCCTCTTCTCCTTAAACTTCTCCTTCTTCTCTTCTCTTGCTTTAGTCTAATCTTGCATGGTAAGGAGTATTTTGTTTTGTGTTTGTAAGGAATTTTCAAAGAGAAGAGAGTTTGTATTTATAGGAAAGTAAATCAATTAAAATAGTTTAAGTGGATAATTAGTGGATAATTAATTTAATTTAGGTGGAGAAGAAATTGACATAAAGGAAAATAAGTGTCAAAATTAGGTTTAGATTATTTTCATATAAATACGGTATTTTTATATTAAGATCCTATTTTTCGTAGTTGCGTATTAGGGTTATATTTCATTTATATTTTATATTCTTTTCTTATTATATCGTCAAACAACCCTTTTAATCCCGTAAAATAAATTATAACGTTGTATACTTTACTATTCATGTTAATTATCGTAAAACTAAATTTTACGGAATTTTTCGAATCCTTATCATATTTTTGACTTGATTTTGATATGTAAACCGTTATACTACAAACTATCGGAGTTAGTGTGCAGAAGAGACTCAAGTCTTTGACGAATCTTTCCATGTCTAAGATGTATCTTCTATAGTTGTAAGAAAAAATAAACAGTAAAAAATACAATGATTTATACTGGTTCAAACAACAGTGTCAAATAACCAACGAGGCTTACTCCAATCTTCTGTTGGTGACCAGTATAGTCAAAACCAAATGATAGTTCACTATCGAATTATTTAAGGCTTACAATAAACCTCATACAAGCTATCACAAACTTGGTAAGTTCGATCAAGCAACTCTTTGCACAAATTCACTCCTGACTCCACTACAATAGTGTTCTTGATGCAGACTAGGAAACTTCTTTTCTCAATCTTCAATATAGCTCAGCAGAATGATTGCACGTTGATGATGAATGATTTCTTTCATAACTTATAATCGATTCTCTCATAATTGTCAACCTTCTCTATCTGAAATAGATCTCTTTTTATAGGCTTAGAAAATTAGGATCCGTGAATGTACTATTGATGTTGACAATAGTTCTTTTGTCCCATGCAAATCTTCTGTGATGTTAACAAAAATCCTCTAATGCAGTATTCAATATAGTGCTGATTTGAAACCTTGAATCATCGATTTGACCGTTACTTGGATCCTTCTTCCCACACGAGCCAGTCCTGCAATGCTTCTGTCTTTACTACAAATCAGCGTTGTTACACCCAGTCTGTGACTTGTCCTGAGTCCTTGAGTACTTGATCCTTTTCCTAATTGATTCCCGGTTCTTTAACTATTCATATCTATCTCATCATTCTTTTCATAAATCCTTGACATTGAAAACATCTCATAATCTGAATTCTACATCACTAAACTCCTATCTGTGATCCTTTTCTTTATATCCAGATTGTATTAACTGTCCTAGTTCTAAACCTAAATATATGATTATGAATATATGTTAATTTTTAAAAAAATTATTTATTAATTTTTATACAACTTAAAATTGCACACATAACCAAACAAATCCAATGCGCGTGCATACTCAGTGTGTCCCTCTAAATGCACATCACAAGCACAATGTATTCCTATGAATAGCATATCGAAGTGCTATAAATAGTGCTGCAATGAATACGATACTCCTCGTGACGTCGTACCCCGTGTGGCATCTCATCTCATTCAACAACGGTAGTGCGTCGCATTGAACGGTTGGAACGTGTCAAAACCCCTTCTTGATTAGCGATGTGCGACTTGACCTGCTCAAAAGCAATCATGATACTTGATTTTTGGTACTCATCCGTCGTCTTTCCAAATTTTAAACATTTTAAATATTTAATCAATTTTTGTGAATTTATTTATTTAAAGTGAAATCAATCATTACCAATGCACACTATCTTTAATTATTTCATTCGAAAAATGAGTTTACACCAAATGGTTATAAAACTCATTTTACAGCACTTCCCCCATAACTCTCTCCAATTTATTTACGTAATAAAAAATTGATAAAAGGTTCTTTGAATAAAATATAATAAGATATAAAATTACCTAAAATATCTTGAATGACAAATGATAAACCATCATCTAAAAAAAGTCTTTTTTAGAAAAAGAATTTAAAAATCATTGAACATTTATAAATTTTACAATAATAATAATAATAATAAAATAGAATAGTTATATATCAAATTCAATAAGTAGTTGTTTAGTCAGTTTACTTTAAATAATGGAATCTAAAATAAGTAAAAGAATCACAAAAACTGTAACATAATACAAATAAAAAAATCACATTAAATAAAAAAGAGAATTATCAACTAATTACTTTTTATTATGAATAGGTTATAGTACAAAAAATTTATTACCAATTAATGCATAAATTTAAATTATGATCTTATTTACACTTAATCAAAATAAGAAAATAATTTATATTATAATAGATTACGAATTATAATAATCATCTCAAAACCTTACACTCTATCCGGCGTCACCAACAATCATCGCCATTCAACATCGTCGTCAACATCGTCGCCACTTTATTTATCTGAACAAACAGTGAGCATGTGTCCTTCGTCGTCGTCGTTTCTGGAACAAACAGTATGTATGTGCCCTTCGTCGTCGGTGTCCGTCATAATTGTTTTTTTAACAAACAATGCTCATATATACAAATATAATGCACACTATTTAGATTCAGTGTTCTTCGTTATATTACAAAACCGCCTATTATTTTAATAATTATTCCAAAACATAATACACGCTATTTGTCTCAACCACCATCAGGTGGACCCCAAACGACGATGTTGTTTCGAGATGAATCGTAGATCCACAGCAGTGCTCGGTCCCATCCCCTTCCTTCCCTATGGGTGCTCGATCGATGAATCGATGAATCGTCAACCCACAAACAGTTCCCATAGATTCATCGGATCAATTCAAAAGGCAAGGCCATCAAAGTTTGTACTGTGTTGACAAAGTTCCAGCTGCCATTGAAACCAGGAGGATCCCACAAACGATGACCTGACAAACGGATCACCCAATAAGCAACTCTTCCAAAACAGCAACGCCAATATAATTTTCTCAGAACCAAAGAAAAAAAGGGACTTCTGAACACAACGAGTGGAACATAATTAATCAAGATCAGCTCAGCGAAATGGGAATTTGTTCTTATCTGCCACTACCAATATCATATTAGAAAATCACGCTATGTTCCACATCATGTTAGATTGCAGAACACCCCCATAAGGAAGGAAGAGGACGATTCAAATACGCGCGGAATAGATCCAATTGAACTGGATCTCATCGACAGGAACAAACCCGGACTCGTTAAGAAGGACGTTGGAAATCCCCTTCTTCGCCGGAGAAAGGAGAACATGGGTGGACGATGGCGGCGTCTCATGGTGGCTGGGAAAGATTCGGATTGGATGAACTGATTTGATTTGCTAGGTTTTTATAGTTGAGTCTAATTGCCGAGGGAGTGAAGAAGGAAATAAATACTGCTTCCTCTGTCCGGTTTTCGTTTTAATTGAAACGTTTGGAATGGATAGGGGATTTTATGTGTGGTTTAATTATATTCCATTTGATAAAACTATCCCTAAACCCTACAGTTTGTTTGGGATTGAGCAATGTCTTTAAACAAAAACAGTGTTCAACAGTATCAAGCAGTACTCAACAGTGTCGTGAACAGTGTACGGGCATAGTCACTATTTACATAGTTGAAGTTGATTGAGACGCAAACCGGCAGCAGATCAAGCGACTTCGAACCGACAACGGGATGGAATTTGCGAACAAGCAATTTCTGGAGTTCTGCAAAGACAAAGGCATTGTGAGACATCGCACTATCACTTACACACCTCAACAGAATGGGGTACAGAACGCATGAACCGGACGTTCATGGAGCGGACTCGGTGCATGATGATTGGAGCCGGGCTGAAGGAGAGGTTTTGGGTTGAAGCAGTTATGAGGACCTGCTATCTGGTAAACAGGTCACTCTCCTCAGCATTATCGATGAAGACACCTTATGAAGCTTGGTCTGGTAAGTCTGCTGACTATTCCAACCTTCGTGTTTTCGGTTGTCTTGCATACTATCATGTTAGCGAAGAGAAGTTGCAACCTAGGGCCAAGAAAGCCATCTTTCTTGGATATCAACCAGGTGTGAAGGGATACAGATTGTCCGCTGATCCATCATCACCTGGAATTATCATCAGGCGAGATGTCACATTTAACGAAGAGTCAATGTTAGCCAAGAAAGTTGAGCAACAAGGGAGTTTTCAGTAGCAGGTGGAGCAGACACGACCAGTCGAGAGATCGATAATTGAGATGGAGCATCAGGATGAGGAATCCTCAGATCCCAACATTCCTACTGATGTTTTGCAGCCAACTCAAGAAGCAGAAGATCCAAGAGTGGAATCACTAGTACCAGATCCAATCCAGATGGGACCCACTCTACAGCAGTACCAACTTAGCCGTGACAGGGAACGACGTGAGATCAGACCCCCAATTCGTTATGGCTATT
>JAOVYX010016537.1:0-24405 GCA_035668315.1 Drosera spatulata
AAGAACTGTCTCAAGGAGAAACTGACCTTGGACAAAAGTTTTGCAAGAAATTCGGAACCCATTTTGCTGGACAAGTGCGCGTAATCCGGACTGGTTTCGAAATATTCACGCTCCTTCTGACGAGCAGATATCATGTCAACATTCTTGTTGATGTCAGCTTGAGATCGGTTCACAATGCCAACCCATGGATGCTGTAGCCTGTATGATCTACCTTCAAGAACCTGTTATGTTCAAATAGAGGAAAACTACTGGTTTTTACCGTTCATCACAGATAAGAAATACACATATAACACTTCGAGATAGATGACTGAAGACGAAGAGGTAAGAGATAAAATGCGTACATCTAGAGCATTAGTCCCCTTGTCCATCAGGTCAAGTTTAGTAAGCACTCCAAATGTTCTTTCACCTAGAAAGAAAATACAACCGGCCACATGAGCTTGGACCCAAACAGGCATTTCCAGCAGCAAAACTGGGAAACAAAATAAAGATGTTGCTTCAAGAAAATGCTTAACAATACCTGTCGGATCAACTTCCCTTGCGAGCTTTATGGCATCCGAAGTGGCAATATCTTGATTGGCAGGAGAAATAGCCAGTATAATACAGCTCGGCTACACAAACAACACAAATCTACAAAGTGATTTTCTCTTTTATGAATAACAAAATCGGTGAGCTAGTGCAAAACATAAGTGATGGGAAATTCAGACTCAGGACAATGATCTGATCAACCCCACTTCGCCATCATAAAGCTACTTGTTTTTTTGGATCTTCTAAATATGCTTCACCGAGTAAGCTTAGCGTGCATTTCTTTAGATCTGTGCTTTTTAGAAGGAACTGGTTGACCTCTTTCCTTTTCTCTTCAGTTCTTTTGCTGTGCAATATGTTAATGAGGTTGCTCACCTTCTCCACGTAAGAGCGGACCATGTTATCGATATCTTGAACGATGCTCTCTGGTTGTCCCTCTGTGAGATGCAACAGATTGCAGTTACATAAATGATGAAACTTGCTAGTCTTACTAGGAATATAATAATCTTCAGATGATGCCAATATCATCAACTTTGCGAGAGAATTACCCACGGCAACTTTGGTCATCCCAGGAAGATCTATGAGCGTCAAGTTCACAACTGCATCAAGAAGGTTCACAGGATTGCAATGGCACCCTAGTTAGCATACACAAGTTGGTAGGTACTCAATGATAAACTGACAATGTATGTACTCACCGTTTGGAGAATATATACTCAAATGAATTGGAACATTAGAAATCTTCTTTGACTTCCCTGTAATACGATCAGTTTCATCTTCAATCTCTCTTCGCACGGCAGCTGCATAAGCAGAACCACAAATGATCCTTGATCGGATAAGGAAAGTTAAAACGCATTTGGAACATGGGGAACTGAATCCATATGCAACCTAGAACCTTAAAAGTTCATTGTGAATAAATCCATACGTATATGTGACTCTATTTTCTCTGCATCCATCAAATGAAGAACTCATACATTCTCATCAAAATCAACGCACATACCGAAATCTGTGAATCTCTTCTTCGGTGCATGAAGAAACTCGGCATACTCGGCTCCACCTTCAGTCTTGTGCAGCTGCAGCACCAACGGCCTCCGTGTCACAATCCCTACAATCACAATCCACATCCAAATCAACCTGACAGCCACACATAAACACAAACACACACACTCATCAATCCAATCATCAACAACCAATCCAAACCGACACATTACCAGATCCACGAGGAAGGAAATCCCTGCCGACAATACTCTCCAACACCGACGACTTCCCCGAACTCTGATTCCCTCACAAATCCACAACACAATCCAATCAACAACAATCACAAACAAGCACACAACCAAATCTAGCAACAACGAGAACCGAGATCGAGCAATTTGAATCGATCGAAGGGGGAGACTAACCTGGCCGCCGACGACGGCGACGGAAGGGAGAGCTTCCCAGAGGGAGAAACCTTCGCCGCCATGGTCACCGAGGACAGTGCAGGCTCTCTGGATCTTGTTCACGAGCCCGATCAAGCTCTGCATTGTCGCCATTGTTGGATCCAAGGGTGAGATCTAGGGTTTCGATGGTGGATATGAAAGGGATCGATGGATCGATGGATCGATGGATTTCAGATCTCGAGGTGGTGATGAGAGAGACAGGAGAGAGAAAGGGAAAAGGTTGGGGGATGAAGTGTACGCGGAAAAGCCGTTGGTGGTGGTGACTCTGCCTTGGGGTGATTGCTTCCATGTTTGGATTTCGGTCACCTGTCATGAAAAGTCTTTTTCCTGTTTCATGAAAAGTCTCTTTAGATCTAGACGTTTAAACGATCTCATGTAACAATTTTCTTAACATCGCATGAGGATACATAAGTAAATAAGTATATCGATGATGTTAGTACAAGTTACAATCAATTATGTAACATCATATTTGAACAAGTTACAGTCAATAATGAAATATCATTGTTCATCCTCATACAATATAAATTATAATCTTTTTTTTTTTTGTCAACTTAGATTTTGGTACACTTGTTTTTCGAATTTAAGACTTAGATATCAACTATAGTACCTCAGACAAAGGTATCCATTTGTATTCTTCATCTGCAATTTGAGGCCGAGAAGCTGACCGAAATTATCTTATGGTTACTGATCTTATTATGATTATAAATAAAACTAATGAATGTAATCTTGATTTACAGATGAGGAACATAAGATTTGAATTTGTGTTGGATCTATAAATCTAAATATATCTAATAGAGATTATTTTGGTGCTAATCTAAGAGATGCTGAATCCAAGACCATGTGAATCCATGGAAAAGATTGATACCTATATGTTCTATAGTACGATCCAGCTGACAATACTCTCATTGAAATGTTAACAATATCTAACCGGTGAAAATTATTGTTTATTATCACCGTCTTAACTATCCGATACAAAAATTTATATATGTGTTAAATTTTTATGGATTTTAATAAAAAATATCTATTTATATAATGCTAGTGTGGTTTACTGTATCAGTTATGAAAAAAAACGATGGATTTATGTATCGATTGATTTTGTATTTTTATGTAAATTATTTGTAAAGGTGATTTTTGTTTTTTAATTACGGATTCATGAAACCAATCATTTTTTTCTTTTTCTTTTAATTTATGAATTGGTTCGTTTTTTTAAAATAAATCTTGTTTAGTCTAACTTGCACTTCAATTAATATACTTTTCTAACATTACGTCTCAATCAAATCTTTCAATTTCCTCCTTTCATTAGTTACACAAGACAAAAGATCTTACTCATCCATTTTTTTCATTGTACATGATCGGCTGAAAAATATCTTTTCATTGGTTCATGATCAAGGCTTGATAGCAGCCTCCATAGCTCATCTCGTAGCCTCTCGTTTGAAGTTCCTGAACTTGAGCTTCGTAAGGAGATTCAATTCGTGATTTATCCTACTTAGCCAGCTTCTCCCTTGAGATCCTCAACTCTTCTTCCAATCTCTTTCAATCTTTTCATACGATCTTCATGCTCATTCACAGAAATGAAGTCGGTCAATGACTCATCATCCAAACATGAATCTTGTTTAGTCCAGCTTATTCTCCTTTGGTCGTCTTCTTCAGTCTCATCGGGACCCTCTTTTATGTCGTAGACAATATGTTTTTCATTCTCGTACTGGCACTGAGATATATACCTCGACTGTAGCACATATCTCGCGATCTCGAGCTCTAATGGATCAAGAGGTCCTTTGATCATCTGTGTTTTCCACAATCAAATACAACTATTAGTAAACAAAATACAATACACTACCAGAGTAAATCATATATACATTGTTATTTGTATTTAATCGTACTGAATGAAAAACGACTACCATCAAAAATGATATGTGCACTATTATTTGTCTTTAACCGCACTGAATGACGGTAGGCAATGATTACCATCTAAAATGATATGTGCATTGTTATTTGTATTTAACTGCATTGAATGGCTTTCATTGATCATGACACCATATAATACTCTGAAATGAAAAACACATATTATAAGGAATAAAAAACACGTTGTTATTAGTAGAGACATTGTTCTTAATCAAATGCGCACTGTTCTAAGATGATATATGTACTGTTTGAAATCTAAAACAAATGTGCACCGTTTGGAATCTAAAACAAGATAAAAATGAACTGTTTAGCTCTCAAAGTCTCCAGTTTTGCTACAAACCACAACAAGCTATACGCATTGAGTTCGATTCCACATGCAAAACATCTTCCGGCTACAGTTTCGAACAAGAAAAATTGATGGTTTTATGGCAACAGTGCAATAATTTTAAAATCTTAACCACGTCAAACTCATTGCCCGAATTGTAAGAAAAATCTAAAACTATGCACAATACATCTAAAATTGAACCACTATATCTAACATTGATGACTAAAGCATAATTAAGTGGAATAATGATGTAAAGATCCAAAAAATTTGAGATAATTTATTTTATCAAAAAATAACAAAATAGAATATTATTGAATGTCGTAATTTATACAACAGAGTTATAAAATTCATTTGTCAAAATCATGACGAAAACATGATAAGGATCCGAAAAATTTCGTAAAATTTAATTTCACGATAATAACGTGAATAGTAAATAATCGTATGTTATAATTTATTTTACGGGATTGAAAGATTTGTTTGACGATATAATGAGGAAAAAATACAAAATAAGACGGAAATGTAACCCTAATACGCAAATACGGGAAAATAAGATTTATACGAAAATATCATATTTATACGAAAATGACCTAAACCTAATTTTGACACTTATTTTTCTTTATGATAATTTCTACTCCACCTAAATTAAATTATTTATCCACTAATTATCCACTAAATATTCAATAAAATATCCACTAGAACTAATTTAACTGATTTAGTTTCCTATAAATATAAGCTCTTTTCTCCTTGAAAAATTTCTTACAAACATAAAAACACTTCTTGTCATACAAGAGAAGAGATAAGCAAGAAAAGAGAAGAAGAAGAGTTTGAGAAGAAGAAGAGAAGTTAGGTTTATAATGCGACGATGATCTTTCATCATTAATAAGAGAATGTGATCATCTTTTTTAGAAATTTTGTTAAAAATCATAGACTCTGTGATAAATTCCGATTTTAATATATGTTAAATGCTCACATGTTTGAAGTTGTATAAGAGAAGTTATAAATTTAAACGTGTCAAACGATCACGTTGGATAGAATCCAAAAATGAACCGTTTTGATCCCGAAACAACTCCAAATGTTCACAACTACTTCTAATGATGATAAACGCATAAAATCATCGTCATGGACTATCAAAATAAGTTTCAAAGACTTTTCTCAAACCTTGATATCACCACATAACATTACTATGACTGTTTTTCAAGAAGTACGAATAAATATATACTTAGTTTCATAACGTGAACATGCGTATCGTCTTATATTATAGGATTTGGAGACGCTACTCGTCGTCACTTAAGGAAGAGGCTGAACGTGTGCATGTCAAGAACTATGAAAAAAAGATAACGTTTAGATTCATTGTGTGTGGCGATGTGTATTATTATACAGTGAGCATAATAATATACATTGGAATCTTTAGACGTAGTCACTAAATGTGACTGACATAAAATACTGACTGCAACTGTTGTGTGCTGTGTGCTAAATACTGAGTGTCGTGGAGTGTTATTGCATGGTGTGTGTTATGTCTTATTTGCTGGTATAATGAGGGTGAATGTGTAAAAGGAGTGTAAATCCATAATTGGTGAGATAACTTCGTGGTATAAAACATAAAGAGCTTTGTGTCTATCGGATATGTTATACGGTGACTAGGTGTGATATTTTTTTATCGACCTTTTGGTATGAGAGTATCTCATTGCAGGAGACCTGGGATCCGGATTGGCTGATTCCCTTTCGCGGATGTCCCTTTTGTTAAAGCTGAATAAAGTTTATCTATGAAATCGAATAAGTCTCGTCAAGGACACAATTATAATATTGAGGGTATCTATTATCTGTCATCTCTGTGTGATTGACATAATGGTAAGTATAACAAAGTCGTGAGTGAACTGTTAAGTACAGCAGTGCGTGAGACTTGCACTGGGGACCTATCGTATCACAGTGTCATTGTCTCGGTTTGTTTGATATGGAGGTCTTGACTGTCATTATCATAAAGGGTATGCTGATAGTAAATGACGTCGATAATGTATGGAGTGTCGATGAACGTATGGTTTCGAACGCTGTTAAGTGATGTTAAGTGTACTTATGTGAGTAGGGTGAATCATTAGTATACTTGTGATGATAATTGTGAATGTCAGATTGGCATGATAATTTTAGAGTGCTCGAACAAAGGAATACGTGATCATTTTTTTATTTTTATTTTTTATTACCTTCTTCTCTCATGTAACCCCTGGTAAGGGGACCGATACGTTATTGAGCTCGTATAGCTCACGACAACTATTTTTCTGTGTCTTTCCTCTTCTCTTTTTTACAGGAGCAAGATTTGAAGGGAAGTGTGATCTAAGATTTGATGTTAGATGTAGCTTATGTGTGAAAGATACTCTGATCTTAAAAAGAGATGTAAATTCCGCTGCAAAGATGATATTTTGAGTTATGATTGAGTGAATCAAAAGTTTCTAAGCTAATGATGTATAAGTGAACTTAACTTAATTCTTATTATTAAACCAGAAAGAATATAGTTTCTGCCTAGTTGAGGCGTTGGGCCCAGCGACAGTGACATCATATGTATCATTAATAAATAATGAAAAGTCGGGACGTTCCAAATAAAGTTCACGAATTTATGCTCACTACACTGATTAATTGAACAAAAATTTTATAAATCAACAACAATGCGTATAGGTGATACAAATTGAAACCCATCTTCTTTATTTGATAGATTTGATTCTTAATTTGTAAGATCTTGCGTAGCCTTTTCTCCAACGTCCACTTCATTTACGTCATCATCAGCTTCAGATTCAGGCACTGAATCCGCATGGTCTTTAAAAAATGAGTTTCGCAACCTCGATTTGGGGCCATGCAACTAAAATATAGAGGCAAGAGGATCTCGAGTGCATCGGAGGATGGCGACGGAGTAAAATGGCGTTGAAGATCAAGCAAAACGCTGGTAAATCCGACAAGAGATTTTTTAGTTTTGGGCAAAAATGATTATGGTTTCATTTAGATAATCTTAATTTTAAAATTAATTATGAGAGATATCTTGTTTTCAAAATAATGATGGGACATGATTGTCATCGTATTTTAGTTCAGAACCAATAGGTAAATAAAATTCTATGCTATGATCACTAGGTACTTTAGGAAGTAAAATGACATCAATAATTTCTGTATTTTTTTAAAATAAAACTTATCAAAATAAAAACATTATAAATATTTTGAAGCAGGATAAATATGAAAACGTATTGATGTATTGACGGAAGAGTATATAGTATCGCACTTGTATCAGTGAAAAACCAGCCCAGCCAGGAAAATTAGGCGCCAAGCAGTGCACTAGTCATCAATTTAGGGTTTGAGAGAGAGCGGAATCAATGGGGATCGAGTGCCTTGTCCTCGGTGCATCCTCTGGCCCAAATCATCTCATCTTTCCCCATTCCGATTTCGACGATTTCTTCACTCTCATACAATTTCAATGGCATGTGATTACAGGTGCAGGACAAGAGGTGGGGAAGAGCTGCGTGGTGGTGAACATCAATGGGAAGAAGATCATGTTCGATTGCGGTATGCATATGGGATACCATGATCATCGTCGCTATCCCGAGTTCTCCCGTATCTCGAAGTCCGGCGATTTCGATGCTGAATTGGCTTGTGTCATCATCACTCACTTGTAATCCCTCGAATTCTATTTGTTTGTTTGTGTCGGTGCAATACTGTTTATTTAGATTTCCATGGAGTTGAAGAATGATTCCTGTGATTTAAAGCTCAGCAGTGGTTTGTTGTCCACTTTAAGCCGTGAACATTTTAGACCCTAGGCTCGGCGATGACCGCGAGTTTGAGTAGTGGGAATAATGAGTGTCACTATTTTGATGCGTGTAAACTTCTAGATTTTGAAGACTGAACTCCTGATATCTGTTGTGACCGGAGATCAGACTGTGTCACCAAGTCTAGTTAGTTGAAGGTCAAAATTGAGTTCTGTTGATTTTTAAGAACTTGAATTATGGAATCCAGGTGACATTCATTGAACTGGACTATGGAATCAAGCTCTTGTCTATCCTGGTTTAGTTACAATATCCGTCACTCAGAATGTAATTGTGCCTTGAGCACTCGATATGGGATATGTTTAGATGGGTTACATTCCCCAGGGTGAAGAGTGAAGTCATCCCTGGTTGCAGGTTGGCGTAAAGCTATAACATTCTCATTGAAGATTTGGGTTGCCGCTTCAGAAGTTGACAGTACCGTAGACACAGGATTTTGATTTTTTTAAGACATTATATTGGATTGTGATTCATATCTTTGTTATATGCTTGCAGCCATTTGGATCATATTGGGGCTTTGCCTTACTTCACAGAGGTTTGCGGTTATAAAGGACCTATTTATATGACGGTATGTTCTATGAATATCCTTATGCTCGAAGGAGATGCTCCATCAGTTTCAGTTAAGGTTGCTTTGCAGTTTTCTTAGTTTTAATATCCGCTCTGCAGTACCCAACAAAGGCATTGGCTCCTTTGATGCTGGAAGATTTTCGGAAAGTTATGGTTGATCGAAGGGGAGAAGCGGAGCGGTTTACTTCTGATCATATCAAGGCTTGTATGGAAAAAGGTAATTTCCTATGTGATTTTTAGCAGCAATGTTTTGCTTCCTTTCCGAGTTTTCTCCTTTTGTCTTCTAGATGTTCCTTTTTGTCTTGTCATGTATTTCCCACCTATTTTATTTTGTATTTTTTTATTTCTTCAGTACACCTCTAAAGTTCTACACTGTTGCTGTGTCCTTGTATGTTTTGAACAAAATGTAGAGAATTTTCATCTCTTTGATTGAGTTATGTCTTTAACAAACTCTAGGGATTAACAATTAGAGTTCTTCGCAGTCGATGGGCATCTTGTATGCGTACTGATTTGTATGTATTAGTTGCTATCTATAAAAGGGTTCTGGAACAAAGTGCTTACATTTCAATTGCCACTTTTGCCTTAAGAAAAATACAGTAAACATTGATTGTTTTCATGGTCTGTTCTAATGATGAAAACATGGTTCGCCTTCTTTTATTCACTGAGTAGGAGAGCGTCTTGTAATCATTCAAACTCTGTTTCCAGCTGATCCTGCTTGGACGGTGAGCGTTGTCTTCTTTTTGGTTCAGTTCCTCCATTGAGCCCAATTGTTAATCATTTAGCTTATAATTCTGGAAAACCATATGTTAGAAACAATCTCATCTTCACCAATCCATGAGATTCGGTCATCATTAAAAAAAAAATGACAACAAAGTTGCCATTCCAGAAACGGGGATCAGTGTTTTCATGAGTAATGGATTACTTTTGTGGCCTCCAGCTTGGAAATTCATTTTGATATGTCTCTTTGATTGATATGTTTCCATTCATATCATTGGTCCTCTCATGATCACTACTTCATTGTGCAGGTCCGACTGTCTTGACTCTTGTCTAGCAACATTTGTTTTTCTTCGCTTTTCATTTCCTTTATAAAGTTTTACACGCATTTAATGTAAACTCAAGTGTCTGCATTATTCTCTGGAAAAAACACCATTCCTTGGGTCTATTTTCATATTAATTCCCACTGGCAGTGGCGTGTATTGATCCTTGAAAATGATTTCCTTATATATCCTGTTCCTTCCTGCATTTAATATGCAACTAAACTAAATATTTTGTGTGCTTTTGCAGCTACGGCAGTGGATCTGAAGCAAACTATTAAGGTCGATGACGACCTTGAGATTCGTGCATATTATGCAGGCCATGTAAGGTTTAGGTTCTTCATGCTTGGAATCTCAGGCATCAGATATCTCATTCATGTTCTGAAGAAAAACTTAGTTTGATTTGATCAACCCATTTCTGAGAATTGAGGCATATCTCAGGTTCTTGGAGCTGCAATGTTTTATGCTAAAGTCGGAGACAGCTCTGTTGTCTACACTGGTGATTATAATATGACTGCAGATAGACATCTTGGTGCTGCTCAAATTGATCTACTACAGTTGGACCTTCTCATAACAGAGTAAGAAATGCACCTTGTCTCAAGCTTTAGTGTGGGTTTTTTTTTTGGGTGAAACAAAGGCAATCAGAACGAGATATTAAAGTTTATATTTGAGATAGAGGGGGAGGGCGACTCCGGCTGCCGATTGTGGCGATCGACGACAACCCTCGATGGGGGAATGGGACGAAGATGACCACTTAAAGTGGGGCGAGGACGACCACGTAAAGTGATAGGGGAGGCTATGGAAGAGGACGGAATGTCTGCGAAGGAGAGTGGAAACCCTAGCTCAAAGCGTTATGAACGGAGTTATGGAGGTAATGAGCTCGGCTGCGAATTCGAAGTCTGGTGTATCTGATGCGATGAAGGATGATATGCGAATGGTTTCGCGGAAGGTTGAGGCAGTTTCGAGTGGATTGTTGAAACTGGCTGATGAAGCAGGGAAAGTAATAGGGGACAAGAAGCAGTGGGGGGATTTAATGGAGATGGAGGAGCAAGAATTGGAGGCTGGTGCTTCGAGGAAACTTTCATATGCAGAGGTTGCATCTGGGATCAAGACTAAATCTCAGAACCCTGAAAATAGAAAGGTGGAGGACTGATGCAAGTTATCATATGTCTCTCGCCGTGAAGAGCAGGTGATTATCTCTATGGATGATGTACTGGATGAAAGGAGGTATTGGAGTACAACGGTTATTGGTTACGTGCTAGGCGAGAATGTTCTATATATGGCCATGACTCAGTTTGTGGAGAGAGCATGGAGTATGGTTGCTAGACCTTCCATCGATCTTCATGAAAAGGGTTACTATATCTTCAGATTTGGGGATGTTGCTGACAGGGATCGTATTGTACAGGGTCAATGGTTCATGAGTTATAAGCCTGTGATAATAAGGGAATGGTCTCCGAGCTATGAGTTTGATAAGGAGAATATAGAGCGTGTACCGGTTTGGATCTAGTTGGTGAACTTGGATTTGGAATTCTAGAATATGAAGGTGATTGATCGTTTGGCTGGGAAGGTGGGATACCCAATTCGGACTGACTTGATGACTGCTGAGAAAGAGAGGGTATTTTATGCTTGAGTGTTGGTGGATGTTGACATAAACAAACCCTTGGTTGATGACTTTGAATTTGTTGGGCCGATGGGAGATAGGATCAAACAGAAGGTGAAGTATGAATGGAGGCAGTTCGATGCCAAAAATGTGGAATGTGGGGACATGAGAAGTTGAACTGTAGATCTAAAATTCCAGTGCAGCAGAGATGGGCGGTGAAATCAGCATGTGTACAAGAACAGGCTGAGTCTGCTTCGTTGGAAAGAAATGAGGAGAATGTAGTGCTTGTAGATAGGAAGTAAGGAAGCTAGTGTGAGCAAGGCTCTTGAGAGGAGACAGGCTGATCAGACTGAGAGTAAATGGCATGAAGGTAAAGGAAAGGCTAAAGTTGTCAGTCCTGCACGAGAAGCTATGATAAGCTCAAGGGGACAGTATGCAGTGTTCCTGAATCAAGGAGCTGAAGTGCTGGTATCTACTGAACTCAAGGGAAGTAAGGAGGGACAGTTGCAGGGGGGCCTAGGTGCAGTCACCTGATGATATCCATGATACTTATTTTGATTGTCCATGATGATGATTTTATATATTGAATATCATTAGAGGTATTTGTGAATATTTGGAGTTGTTTCGGGGTCAAAACGGTTCATTTTCAGATTCTATCCAACATGACCCTTCGACACGTTTAAATCTATAACTTCTCTTATACAGCTTCAAAAATCATTTCGTAAAATTGTACATAAACTAGACTTCATAATATTTTTATTGAATTAAAGTTTCCATCATAAAACCTTATCAATAATAGCAGTTAATTAGTTCAAGTTTATATCTTCTGTTAGTTCAAATAGTTTGATCTTATTTCACTAATTTGCTCATAGCTCTTTATATGCAACTCCGAATAATTATTTGTAAGCTGTTTTGGAAACTAAACTTCCATACCCTTTCAGTGATATAAGGTTTGTTTCATAAGTCTTACTATATAATTTCATATCAAGTCATAAAGTCATTTCTGTAATCAATTTTTTACAGATTGACATATCTGCACGTTTTGATTTATAACTTAAGATTCTGAACTACGAATCATGATCTATTAACTTTGTTAGAAATTAGACATGTGAAGATTCAACATATATTAATATCAGAATTTATCAAAGAGTGTATAATATTCTACAAAATTTCTAATCAAGATGATTACCTTACGGTGAAGGTTTCTTTTCTCCTTAAATTTCTTCTTCTTTTTTTTTCTCTTGCTTAACTCTAATGTAAGAAGTGTAAGAAGTGTTTTATTTTGTGTTTGTATGAAATTTTTAAGGAGAAGAAAACTTGTATTTATAGAAAACTAAATCAATTAAAATAATTTAAGTGAAATATTAGTGGGTATTTAGTAAGTAATTAATTTAATTTAGGTGGAGTAGAAATTGACATAAAGAAAAATGAGTGTCAAAATTAGGGTTTGATTATTTTCGTATAAATACGATATTTTCGTATTAATGTCGTATTTTTCCGTATTTACGTATTAAGATTGTATTTCATTCATATTTTATATTCTTTCTTTATTATATAGTCAAACAAGCCTTTTAACCCTGCAAGATAAATTATAGCGCACGATAATTTACTATTAACGTTAATTATCGTAAAACTAAATTTTACGAAATTTTTCGATTAAGAAATGATGTACACCTTACATTATGAGCAATAGAAAAAGCTAATTCTTCCCAAAAAAAAAAGGCAATCAAAACTCAGGAGACAGTGTTGAAGAGGGTAGGTTGTTTATTATTCTGTGAGATCAACTGATTGGATTCATCAGAACTTATATGCATTTATCCCAACCTGAGAGCCTCGAGCACTTTCCTATTTTTTCGCAATCTAATTTAAATTGCTATTATCTTGATTGGACTTAAGAGCAGTGACAGTTGATGGATTCCCTGCTAAATTTTTCTTATGACGCTTATAATTTAAAGAATTTTTTTTTGAAGATTGTTTATCGCAACTTTGTAATATCTTGAATGTGATCCTGTTTTTCAGGTCTACGTACGCGACGACAGTCCGTGATTCAAAGCATGCTCGCGAAAGAGAATTCCTGGATGCTGTAAGTAAAACCGGATACACTGATGTTGAATATATGAATTGATTCCTGGATGCTGTAATTGGTTATTTGTCTTGAAGCATGCCTCATTTGCTGTCTGTACCTTGATTTCATTGGTGGCTATGTCCGTGCAATAGCAATATATGGGATTTGTGATATGATTGAAGTGCCTATGATTTCGTACTTCCAGGCGGGGAAAGGAGCATTGAAATTTAAGTCATATGGATATGGATATCAGTTTTTTCAATAAATTTTGTGACTATTATGGAATCAGTACATCAAGTTGGTAAAAGTAGTGCCGAGTACTTTGTTAAGTGTGGTTTTTAGTCTTCATCTTACTTTGCAAACCTATCCCCTCTATAAGAAAAGCAATGCCTTGATATTATGCATCCAGCCTTCGAGATATTTCAGCTAGTAATTTTTGCTGACTGGCATATATATAAGCTACAAATATTTCTTGTATTGTGCAGTGCACAAGATTATTTACTAGTTGGTGGTATTCCTTATATTCCTTGCTTAGTCTTTTTTCTTTTTCAATTAAAAAAACTATTTTAGGTTCATAAATGTGTTGCTGGTGGAGGAAAAGTTCTTATTCCGACAAATGCTCTTGGCAGGGCTCAGGTACTCATTTTGAAGTATATTGATTTTGTTGTATCGACCGTTTATATTGATTTTGTTGTATCACATATTATTAGACCATATTGTACACCCTCCGATGGATATAGATTTTGTTATCTCACATATACGTCTTCTAGTGTTTTCATTTTTTCCCGTTAAGAAACATTTCATGATGAGCTTATATAGATTTAAAAAACAACAGTTGAGTAACCTTTGAAGCTTTCTTTCTTTCTCTCTTTCTTTGTACTGTAAGTTATAAGTTCAGATCATGCTGAAACATTTTATTTGGCCTTTTATTGTATGTTATGCGAAGGTACAAAATGTTGTTCTGACGTTTCTTATTTGCGTGAAGGAGCTATGTATATTGCTTGAAGACTATTGGGAACGCATGAATTTAAAGATACCTATTTACCTCTCTGCAGGTATTTTGCAAACATCTTTGGATCCTGTAGTAGCTTGAGTCATCTATGTGCCAACTTGCTTGTTTCCTCACTTAATTTATATATTTCTGTATAGAAATATTCTCGTGCATATGATGTTTCAAATTTGTCTTTTTTTTCTTTCTCTTCTCTTCTCTTCTTCTACATGTCAAGTTACTACTACTCCTATACTGCAGCGCATACAAATTTCTTCTGCAGGTTTGACCGTGCAAGCTAATCTATACTACAAGATGCTTATTAACTGGACTAGTCAGAAGGTGAAAGAGTCATTCACTACTCGCAATGCTTTCGACTTCAAGCATGGTATTGTTCTGCCTAGTATTGTATGAGCATACACCCTATAAGTTACGTTCTTGGAGAGTGAGTGAATATACTCTTTCAGTTGAAATGAAGGGATTTTCACTGTTAATGAGCAGAAGCCATTTGCATCATGAGAATTCTATGTGCACTATAAATATCTTATTTCTGTGAAACATGATTACTATTTTTGTAGGAATGAGGATGTAATATCATGCCATGTTCGTCGCGATATCATGTGTAAATCTGACAAGAACACTCTTGTCAAAAGAAAATGCCACCACATGGTTTGCATAAGCAGCCACGACACCTAGTATGCAGATAATAGGTTGGTTGATTTGGTCGATTTGTAGATCTGGGAACCAATTGATCATCTTAGTCAGGGCCAAGTAACTGTAACACTGTACAAAGACTTCGAGTCAAAAATCAGTGGTACACTTGGCATGCTATTCCTGCTATTGTGTTTTTCCTTTGTTACTTCAGATATACTCGTGCCATCTTGCAGTTTGCAGTTTTGACCGCTCTTTGATAAAAGCACCTGGACCTTGTGTTCTCTTCGCATCTCCCGGAATGATATTTGGTGGGTTCTCTCTTGAAGTTTTCAAGCATTGGGCTCCATCAGAAAAGAATCTTGTTACTTTGCCCGGGTAATCCTCTTACGTTATACTGCAGTTTGGTTTTCTAGCCGAGGACTAGGTTGCTGGTTTTATATTACCTGTTTAGAGACCTCTTCTGCATTATCTCCTTCAGCTGCCGTCAATATTTCTATAGCTTTATAGAATTCATCCATATCCCAACCACTAACCGAGGTTACCTGCACAATGTAAAATCATCACCACTGAAAGTCATTCTTGCGACTCTTATTTCCAGTTATGCTGACAGCTTGTCATTTATTATGCTTTTCGCACAGGTACTGCCTACCTGGAACTGTAGGGCATAAGTTAATGTCAGGAAAACCGTCAAAAGTTGATCTGGATCAGGACACACAAATCAATGTTCGATGCCAGGTTCTCAACCTTGTTCTTTCTTTACCTTGCTTTCACTGAACTTGCCATCTTTTTGATTTGGGATATTAGGTTGCGAATTTAGGTAACTGAGCTGGTCGGTTGAATAATTTTTTACCTGGTACATGTTTTATATATGTCAACAGATTCATCAGCTGTCTTTTAGTCCACACACAGATGGCAAAGGAATTATGGATCTTGTAACGTTTCTCTCACCCAAGCATGTGATTCTTGTTCATGGCGAGAGACCTAAGATGGTTTCCTTGAAAGAAAGAATTGAGGACGAATTGGAAATTCCCTGTTACCATCCTGCAAATAATGAAAAAGTATGCATCCGATCGAGCCAGTACGTGAGGGCAGATGTCTCAGCTTCTTTTATAAAAAGTTCTCTTCAACCAAATTTCAGCTTCAAAAGAGCATCTTTGGATGAAAATTCTGGAGAAAGTGAGAATGGGACGATAATGCAGGTCCATGATACCAGGGTGGCCGAAGGTATCTTGGTAATGGAGGAAAATCAGAACCTCAAGGCGGTCCATCAGGATGAATTTCTCGCATCATTGGGAAAGAACAAGTTTGAAGTGAATTTCGCTTATTGTTGTCCTGTACAAGCCGAAGATGCAGAAACGAGTAGGATGGACTTCTCTGACAAAGAAGCTTGCCTTCAGTTATTATATGGGAAGCTTGTTATGGATCTGTCTCGCTTGAAAGTTGAATATTTTGGTGAATATTTACTTGTGGAGTCGTTGCGATTGGAGCCTTGTTCAAAAGAAAGTTGCCCTTACCGAATCAGTGGGAGCAGTGGAAGCCATTCGAAGCTGGTTTTCTTTTGTTGTAGTTGGTCCGCGGCTGATGATGAGGTTGCATGGAAAGTGATTTCAGTGATGGCGAAATTGAAATTGGCTATGCCTGAATCAACGTTCTCCAAGGGTGATCTGCCATATGAGTCGATGAATATTAATGAATAAGGACCAAGATTTATCTTATCGTTATGACTGGCTGGTTATAACATTAGAAATGTTGATCCTAGGATGATGATCTATGCCATGGCCATCGTCTCTAAGCTGGCTTGGAGGACCTCAAGACTTGACTATGATTGGCAGAAGAGCTTGAGCTACATTTCGTTTCCTCTTGAGCAAGCTGTCGTCATGGAATAATTAGGTAACTTGATATTTGCACCAGGATATTTTTCCGCTCATTTATCCTTATTTGTTATTCTCGAACCCTGAATCAACATTGTTTGTTTGTCTGTTTCGCTGTTTTTTGGGGATCAAGCACTAAAGATGAATTATAATTATAAGCAGTTCTTTTTCCAGCGCCTTAGGCGAAGTAATTGAGTAAAAGGATTACTTTCCATGTGTTTCCTCTGATTACCTCTGATTCATAGATTGCTTATTATACTCTTGTACATAAACACGTTGCATATAGTTCAAGCATATTTGAAGAAGCTTTAACTTGCATAGCTTCAAGACATGAAAAGCTGTAGAGTGGTAAGACATAGCAAGTCATACGATTGTAACATTGCAGGTTAATGAATTACAAAGAGAACCGGGAAGATAGCAGCTCACTCCTCGTGATGGAAGGGAAGGGTGGGCTTTGGGGGTTCCATAATCTCCACAGTTCCTTCAAGCATCTTTGCGACTTTACCCATGGAAGGCCTCATGTCTGGCCTCTCCTGGAGGCACCATATCGCGGTTCTCACCATGCGAGAAACCATTTCAAGGTGCTGCTTCTCGTCGTAGATGTGCCTGATCTGTCTGTCCAATACATCCTCCACGTTCATTTCCTTGTACGCTTTATCGAATGCCCATATTGGGAGGTACCACTCATCGCTATCCATCTGCGACTCTTGTTGCTCCAAGCTCCTCGTCCCAATGACCATCTCGAGAAGTACCATCCCGAAGCTGTAGACATCTGCCTTGGGAGTGATAGGTTCGTTCCTTATCCACTCTGGTGCCAGGTAACCTCGAGTCCCACGGATCTGTGACATGGTGCTAGCTGCCTGCTCCTTCTTCCTGAGTTTGGACAACCCAAAGTCTGAAATCTTTGGGCAGAAATCATCGCCTAATAGGATGTTCTCGGGCTTTATGTCGCAATGTAAGACCCATTCTTGGCATTCCTCGTGCAAGTAAGCTATTGCCCTTGCTACGCCAACTGCTATTCTGTACCTTATGTTCCAATCAAGCACTGGCTTTTCCTCCACAGCAGGCCTTTCTTCAGACCCATCTTCCGTATCTGATGCGGTCGTGGTGACTTGCGGACCGTTATTAACCTGAGTATGGCTTGTCCTGAAGAGGTACTTGTCCAGTGATCCGTTGGGAACATATTCATAAACCAAAATTCGATGCCCCTTCTCGTTGCAGAAGCCCCATAGACGCACCAAGTTGAGGTGGTGCATCCGGGCGATGATGGTCACCTCAGCCCAGAACACCATGTCTCCGCCGTCCACATCCTTGAGGCACTTGACAGCAACAACACGGTGGTCCGACAACACCCCTTTGTAGACATCCCCGAATGCGCCTCTTCCTATGGCATTATCTGTGGAGAAGCTTTCTGTTGCCTGTTTGATCTCGGCGTAGCTGAACCTCTTTGGCCCGCCTGCAGGCAGCAGTTCCAGCCCGAGCGTTCTGGCCATGTCCCGATACTTGACGTACTTCTTAAGGAAAGCCCAGAATGAAACGACTCCGATCACCAGCTCCATGACAAAGAGTAAAGTTATGATAGCTATATTACGGGTCGTGGTGTTGGACTCCTTAGGAGGGAAGGGCAAACTTACTGTGACGTTGCACGTGGTCTGAAGAATGTCCGTCATGCCCGTGAACGCCTTTACAGGGTCAGATGCATTCCCGTTTATCCGCAGGAACATGGCAGCCTGAGTTCCAGGCGACCAGAACCCATTCCTGAGGTATGCTCTCTGCGGTGTGCAGTATCCGCTCCCATCATATTTAAACTGGAACCCGCGGCAATCCGGGTCGCTCGTGCACCTCTTCTTGCAATCATCATAGTTTGAGGCCCAACTTGAGTTTCCAGCCTCACCCGTATAGCTAACATAATCTAGTCGGACAAACCTCGTTGTCTGACCTGTGATTCTCTGGTACGGAATCTCGCACTTTCCCGACGAGGTCAGATCATAGGGGCATATGCACGTAAAGTTATCATTCGACCCATCGTTGTAACAAATCTCGTTGGGGCCGCAGAGCCCGTGGATCCAACACACGGCCTGCACAGCCTGCCAAACCACAACCCAGCGCCCCTTCTTCGGATTATAGCTATAGAGGTTCAAGTTCCCCTGATTCTCCAGCTTCAGTCGCCGGAGCGGGCCAGCGCCGTAATCTGAAGAATATATCAAGTTCCCCCACTGCAGCGTTACCATCCCATTTGCATCCAGACCCTGAAAACTCCCCTCCGTCGAGGTCCAATACACGTCGAACCCTTTATAGGTTAGGTTTGCCCCGTCGTCGAAGCTATGGTTCCCATTGTCGGAGATGAGACTCAAACCCGTGATGTTCTGATTAGGGAGGAAGGTATCCGTTGGGTGATCAAAGCTCTTCCAAGTTCCAAAGACGAGATTGCCGTCTTTTGTGAGGGTGAGGTTGGTCCCGCCTTTGGGGGCACCCGGCCAGAGGTTGTTTGAGGAGTGATCGGAGAGCATGAGCTCGCCGGATGAGGTGATCGTGATCGTAGCGGAGGAGGATATAGGGCGTTTGATTGACCAGAGGACCGCCCCTGGGTCGACGGTGTACCAGATGGAGAAGTGGGAGTGGTTGGCGGTGGTGGTTGTTGGGAGGAAGCCGGCGGAGAAGGGTAGGGATTGGAGGATGCGGTTTTGGGTGGGTTTCCATTGGAAGTTGGAGTCGAAGAACAAGGACGAGGGATAGGTCGTGGTGGCCGAGGATGGCGAAGATTGGTGGAGGAGGAGGAGGAAGAGGATGAAGGTGAACGAGGAAGCCATGATCATGTTTGTGAAGATGAGAATTTCACTGAAAGTCTTTTATTGGCGGGGAAGTCAGGCTGCGGAGTAGAGTGAGGGATGGGGCGGGTTGTTGTCAGTGTCTGATGCAATATAAACAATAAACAGTAGTATATCGTGTTCTTTTTGGATTACGTTAATATTTGGATTGTTGTTTGTACGTTATTGGTTTGATAGAGCTGTTTTTTGTAACTTTGTTTCGAGAAAGATTTTATTAGAACTTATGAACTCGGCATGGGTGGTTGATGTGCCATGGATGAGTGCATCGTGCAGGTTTCAGCTCTCAGATTATGTACTAGTACAAGGTTTTGTTTGTGGTCAAGTTGATTTCAGATTGTGGGAAGTCGTCGGAGTACCAAGTCTTTGTCCTATGGAGAAATTTAATGGTGGAATGTTGAAGATTTCGTAAATTGAGCTGTGGATTTTTCTATTGACGCATTAAATGCAAGTCGTCGTCGTCGTCTGTCAACTCTGTAGCATATGTGGGGAAGAAACGTTGCGTAGTCATGGGGATGGGGTCGATGGGTTAGAATTGTATTCTGAAATTTTGTAACAAACATTGCCGCTGTAACTGTTAAACTGAGATCCAAAGACAAATCGATCTTAGTTTGTACATGAAAATTTTGACCTTTTTTCTTGATAATTGAAAGGGGTCAATAACTCATTTTGATCCAAGTACAATATCTTCGCTTGAAGTCTTGATATGAATCTTGTTGAAAGAATAGCATAATCGTCCGAAGACACAATGTTTGTTTGCCCAAAGTCATTTCTTTGACTTTAGAATTCAAAATCAATAATGTGAAAATAGTTATTTTTTCAAAGTATATTACTAACTTTAATTATTGAAAAGTTCTAATCCGACACAAAAATTTTATACGAGTGTTGAATTTGTATGGATTTTTATAAAAAAAAAATTTCATGATAATGGGATTATTGTAATACTTATGAAGAAAGATAATAGATATACTGTGATAGATTAAATTGATTTTTTATGTTAACAAGTTATAAGAAAAAAATAGGTTATAATTTTTTTGATACTGATCAAATAAGATCAAATAAAAAAACATTATCATTAACATCAAACGAAAAGAGTAATACAATCCACTAAACTATGCGAACCTGACCGATGAGAGCAAAATCCTGTACAATCAATTGAAACATCCACTATTTGAGTACTTATGTGAAGAAACACTCAATGATAAATATATTTTAAAAAAAAAGTTTATTGTATCAACATATAAATTATGTGTTAGTAAGATATATCTAACGATGAATATTTTTTAAAATTATTTTTATTTTTAACATTTTCTAATCATTTAAAATTTCCTAAGTCCATATTTTTTATCTAATATTGTTGTTAGGAACATGATCTATCCAAATTATTTGGATTATTTTATCGATCAAGCTGTATTCTTTATTTTCTTAATGATTTATGGCACACTTGGCAGTGGGACATGTTTTTATTGCTGTTGGTTTGATAGAGTTGGTTTTGTAACTTTGTTTCGAGAATGAGGGGAAAAATGTACTTAACCTCCATGGACTATGAGCTCGTGACATTCAACTCCTTTGAACTCCTAAAATATACAGATGATTCTTTTCGGTCTAAGTTAGTGACTTGCAAACTGTCACGACCTAAAAAAATTCGACGAGAATAATTATATCTAATTGTGATTAGTTAATATTCTTCTTTGAAGTTAAGGAACTTCTAAAGTTAAATAATTGTAACGACTTAGATTTGAGTCTATCAATTTTACGTTTGTTTTGAAATAAGTGGATTTTATGAGGATACTAATAACATAAAAGCATGTATAATACTTAGTGTTGTTTAACAAAGGTTGAACTAGAAATAAACTTTTGTATTTTATTTACGAAGATGATTTCAATGATTCTAGGGAACAATGACTTGTTGATACCTATGTATATTACAAATATAACATGTGTTTGCTGTAATATCTTTGGATAAGTTAGAAATGGCAAGTACTCCCATCGTCTTAAATAAATTATGATGACACGCACTTTAATATGTTTCGTTTTGATTTTTAACGATGTCAGAAAAATCTTAAATTGATTCAGATTAAAATTCACAATCTTAAAATTCAAGATCCCCACAAGCTCACAGCATAGTGGTGAGGAGAACATAATTTTTCGTCACATCAATGAAAGAAAATGAAGACATTTATGGCCATTTGCAAGGGGACATTGCACACTCTAAAGCAGTTATTGCCAAGGATACTTCAGCTTAGAATCTGATAAAATAAGTGCCTCTCCAAAATCAGAACTTAGGAAGTTAATAACTTGCTAGGTGATCTAGCTATCCCGGGAGATAGCAGCGAAATAGAAACTGTTTTCCTTGATGAAAGGTTTGTCGTCCTAACCATCTAGTAACTATTTTGTTGGTGTAGTACATCTAACAACAGCTATATACCACTATACTATATGAAAAAAAGGAGCGGGAGTTAAACGATGAAGTGAGAGATTTTGAATAAGCAAGCCAAAAAGGACAAATAGAGGGCTTGCTTTATTGAATGCTTTGGATGGGTCAATTGTTTCACCATGTCTTGGCTAGTAACAACACCCCCATGTACTTGTAAGCTTCTTGTTGATGTATCAAGGCTGCTAATCCATTTTATGTTAGAGTCAGTTTGTCGATGTCTTATTTTCTAGGATTTGATTATTCTTATTTGTTAGATGATCAGTTCTATTTTATAGGAGCATTAGTTGCATGTTTGTTATTGTTATATTAGTTTGTTGTTAATAAGCTGTTAGCTAGTGGGCGATTGGGTTTATGGATAAGTTTTCTAGTTTGTATTTAAACAATTTTCAAGTTTATCATAGACGTATCAGAAATTCCCTTCCTAAAAAAAACAACAATGGTATCAGGGCTACCTTGATCTTAAGGGGCTGTGAGTGACTTGTGAGATTGATCAAGAGGTGTGTCTTCATTCATAGAAGATGAAGATACGATGGAGGCAGGATCGAAAGCTTTCTCATTTGCTCCACCAATGTTTGATGGAGAAAATTATCAAGCATGGGCTGTGAAGATGCGAGCCTATCTTGAGGGTTCTGACCTCTGGGAAGCTGTGGAGCAAGATTATGAAGTTACTCCTCTTTCTGACAATCCAACCGTAAGTCAGATCAAGTATCACAAGGAGAAGAAAACAAGAAAAGCAAAGGCTAAGTCTTGCTTATATGTTGCTGTCTCACCTGCAATTTTCAGCAGAATTATGACTTGTGAATCAGCCAAGGCCATCTGGGACTTCCTCAAAGCTGAGTATCATGTGACACGTGACGCTATGCCGTCACGAACCCCATTCATGATAAGGTCAAATAAACCAAACGGGTTTAAAGGTATAGAGAGTTAAGAAAACTACCGATAATGTTTCCGTTCATGCTGTTTAACTGTTATAAATTCAGTTCATAATTACAGGATGGAAGCCATTTAAGTTACACAGTTTGTGGCATGACTAGTACATCACATATATTACATATTCAAAATGATCATGGTTTCATTATTACATTTCCAAAAACATATGAGGAACTACAGTCTTCACTTATCATCCGCTAACTCACCTGCAAACGGAATACATAACCCTTGAGTACGAAACTCAGTAACCTAGAGTATATGCCTCACATTTGCAGGATACTCCCCCGACTATGCCGAACCGATGAGTACCAGTAAAACATTTATACTTTTTAGAAAAATAGGTATGTCATATTACGTGTGAGTATTTGTATGATTCACGTTTCTTATGTTTATTTTTGTTAGCATGGGCCCATGATTCCAGAGTTTTTAACAGACAGACTCTAAATACAAGACTCGTCAATCGTCAGCCAGACTACACGAATCCATCGATACAATACGTACTTGGACCGATTGTGCATCGCCTTACACTTTAGTGGATAAAATACGCTTTCAACGGGCTCTATTTGCCACTCATTGGGATAGATTTAGGCCTCCCTGCAGAGAGTAGCCAGTGGTCCCGTCACGTCTGGCGTTGAAATTGCTACATGCATGCTAAGAGGATGGGGGCTGTCCAACGCTCCCTAGCTAGTTTCAGTTCACCCGTGATAATGACTCAAGAAGTTTGGCTAGGGTTCAATCCCTAGGACTTTCACTTGACATTCGATAGATTCCAAGAAGGGACACCAGGTACGACCTTCTTCCCAACAGTTTCAATAAAGGGAGATGATGGCAGTCCCGAGCTCAATCTTCAAAACACTTTCAAGAAAGAATGACAGAAGATTTGACAATTAATGAACCATGTATAGTGTTCAGCCTTTATATTTGATTAGGTATTCATCGTTGGTTTACATTTCATTTATTTGTATGTCCCGCAATGTAAATCCCGAGTCGTGTATTTTTAGTCATGCATTATGATCGTTTCATTTAGCGTTGTTCTTGCATTATAGATCACCTTGTATCTCTATATTTGAACGTATCATTTATTTGTAACCCGTAACAATGTATGATTGAGTTTGTTATTATCTTAATAGTTTATTTTGCATCTGTCACGACGCGGTTAAAGGTGTCGTACAGTCATACATGCATATTTAATATTCATTTCTATACGCAAGGTTCATGTATCACATATACACGTTTAGGTTATTTCTTCACGACGAATGTGCGTTACGCTCACCAAGGACGGGGGTTCTGTATTCAGGATAGAGCCTCGTCTTTGATTTCAGCGTTGCATAGTCGCATGCATCATTTTTAATATTTTCTAAATGTATTTTTATGTCCAAATATGTAACGCCCCGAACTCCGCTGCTAGGACACGTGGCGTTATGCCGTCACGAACCCGGTTCATGACAAGGCTAACTA
>JAOVYX010016538.1:0-24404 GCA_035668315.1 Drosera spatulata
TTAGACGCTGCAATCTACTAAAGAGAAGATAGGTCAAGCCATCAAGCTGAATACAGCATATTCCATCTTTTTTTTTTTTCTCTTATTTTCTTTTTGTTAACAGACAGTATAAGGTACTCATGCCTACTTCAGGTGTCGGATAACTAAATGTGGTGTAGGCCAAACTATAGAAGCACGATCACTCACAACCACAGTATTGGCTAAGCATCTCTGTGAGCTACCATAACAGATCTGATTGGAATCATTCAGATGACAACTTGAAAATATCATACAGCTTATTTCAAATTAATTAAGTCAGTCCGAGCTTTTTATATTATCTTTGCCATTTTAGTTATTGTTATTTCATTCCCTTTGAATAGAGCAAGTGGCACAAAAAATTGGGGTCTTTAGAATCCAAATACTACTAGCTAATTGACTTTGCCTTGGCACCTGACCCTACGTGAAACAAACCGGACACGGGAATCACACCAACCTTTCAGGTAATTGGATCTAACGGAACAACAAATATTTACCAGCCCCAATTTTCCCCTTTTTCTCGACTCAATTTATCATGTGACACTTCTAGTTCAGTTCTGCATTATGCAACATACCATAGAAAGATATCTCAAAGAACAATGCCCACAGGAGCACAACAGCACGACCATAATTACCTTAACAGACATCAAAACACCCAATGCTACAAAGGCAAGGTACTTTCACTAATGCAACTGATCTAATTAGATCAAGTGATCTAATTTACTAATGGAAACTGTAACAACAAAAACTCCCATCAACCAAGAGTCACACAGACAATCATAATTCCCCAGCTTTGTTTTACTCGCAAATACCAATTCCTTGTTCTTCTACTTTCTTTCTTTCCTTTACTTTCACCATATAAACGACGGATTTGTGAAGGAGCGCAAGAAATAGAGATAGAAATTGATTCAAGATAAACCCTATACCTAGCACTGCTGCCCTTGAGTTGATGAGCATGATCAGCAACTTTGTTGAAGTTAACTGGGTGCTGCTGCCTGCACAAATCAGACTCCAACGACAATCCATTAATCACATTCTACCCACCCATTAAAAAAAAAAGAAAAAAAAGAAAGAAACCCTCATGTTCCTTTTATATGGCTAACAAATAAGTCGAAGAATACTCACAAAGCTTGACTCAAATTGTTGAGCAGCGATTCCGAATCCTCGAAAAAGAGCGAGACAACTTCAAGCACGAATCCTGGGCTGCTGTCATCAGCCAGCTTCTCAAGCTGTGCAAACTGTTCATCCAAAATTCCCTGCTCCCTCACCACCACCACCACCACATCAATCAAACCAAGTCACGCATCAATGAAAACAAAATCACTATTGAGAATACAAAAAACCCACATCGGGTAATAAAAAGAGCTCATCACACGTGCATTAAAAATCCTAGGTTACTCCACTCACCGTCAACAGATCTTGAGTTAAAACCCAGATGGTCAATACTCTACCAATTCAAGATTTCTCAGAGACATGAATCAAAACCCAAAACTGAACAAAACCCAGATCAATAGCTGGCTAACCATAGAAGAGAAGTATACCTCTCTGAACAAAGAGGCCCTGAAATCGATGAAGTGCCGTTGAAGACGAGCAACATCCATGGCTGCTCTGCTGCTCTGCTTGTGGGAAAATTCAAGCGAAGGGGGCTCTCTACTTTGCTCAACGGCTCATGGCCGTTTCAGACAACTGTATTGTGTACCCAAAATGGACTACTTGATTGAATACAGCTACGCTGTTTCGTGACATATGCGGACGAGATGTCATCCCTCAAGACCCTTTCGTACTTACCTTTTTGGTCTCCGGAGAAGATCACAGCTGACTAGGGGTGACCGGAGACTTGAAGTGTAGTATTTAACTACTCCTTCGATCACTCATTTCACAATAAATATAATAAATTAATTAACGAATTTATTAAGATTGGATAATTATTTTAAGAAAAAAAATATATCATGATATAAATTTATTTAATAAAAAATAAATAATTAAGATTATACAATAAAAAATAAACAATTAATATTAAAAGATAATATTTTAATTTTAATTCTTGATTTATTATTTTAATTTTATTATTTATTTATTATTATCCACATTAATATCATGATACACTTCTTAAAACCTTATTTTAATTTCAACTCATAATTAAATACCCAACAAACTTTATGATATATTTAATGTTTATTTAAACTTCATTTCATATTTTGATATCCAAATATTTAAAATATTCACATTATTCATATTATAATCTAATCATATCCACTCTAAACTAATCCCACACACACGTTAAACCCTACCTCAACCCACTCATCTCCTCGGACATTATTGAACCCAACCTCACCTTTTAGGCTTTCACCGCTTTAGCCTCACCTTCTGCCTTCATCGCCTTCAACGCTGACTTCCTCTTCATAGAATAGCACTGCTATCATTCCTTAGAATACAAGTCTCGAGTCCAATAGCTTGAACCGACACCGAGACGATAATACAACGAGGGGACGAATCCAGAGACGACAATGGCGTCGAGTTTGAAGGGGTTGACGGTAGGAGACGCGATTCCTGATACCATCATGGACTCACCGGCGAGGTTCGAAAGCATGTGTTATCTCAGGTGAGATTCTTGTTGATTTGTTGGTCCTGATTGTGAGATTTGATTTGGTTGAAGATCATGTGTTTAATGTGTATGGATTTTGTTAGTCATTCCTGCACACTTAAGGCTGGGAAGACATGAAGGGGCATGTGGGGTTTACCAATTTGGAGTAAAGTTTGAGTCTTGAATGGGGTCATTGAGTGTCAGTGGATTGGTCTCTGTTCTTTCTTAGAGATCGTAATTTCAGCTGAGGTAGTGTATCTCTGCTATGGCCTTGATTGAAAGGGATGATCTCTATGATTCTATATATAGATTTTGAGTTGCAAGAAATATAGATTTGTTTTATATGGGTGATGATGGAACTTGAGTTGCGAGATCTATTAATGGTTAGGGTTTAGTATGATGGAATTTGGGTGTTGTTTTCGAACTTTGTTTGATTAGTTGATAGATTTATCAATAATCTGACAAGAACACACCGTGTGACGACTGGTTGCCTGGTTGGTATTGCAATGTGCTAGTTTTCCATGGCCTAATATGTGCGGTCGATGTGTTCTATGGTTTCTTCTTGTTTAGAAACTCGTAATCTGGTGAAGTTGCTTGTACACTTGTAGGCTTGATGGCTTTTATGTGTGGATCAAAGTCAGTATTTTTTGGCCATTATTAGATGTCAGATTTCCGAAACTATAATGTGTATTAGATTTAAGATTTTCGAAACTATAATATGTGTTGCTCAACATGCCTAAACCATGTTTTGCAAGAGAACGATATCAGTAAGAACAAGATCTATTGGACTATCCCTACGAGTTTCACCGAGATCACGGGGTGAACCGCTGATGATGCTATAAGAACTGTTTCCTTATAATTGTTAAATATTCTTTATTTTGTGTAAATTGTTTATTTGTATTTGTGAACTTATTTTTTATTTTGTGTAAACCACTTCTTTGTAATATGAACCACTATTTTATAATGTGTGAACTCTTTTTTTATGTTCATGAAGTGTTTTTTTATTATGTGTGAACTGTTTTTTTTTTACTTGTGAATTGCTTTTTTTAATTTTTTGTGAACTACTTTTTTATGTGAATTGAAGGTGCCAATGTAATGTACAATTAAGAGAACATGAAATGTAATAAGCAAGTACTTCATCTTGATCAATCTTAACTTGTGTGTGATATAAATTAGTTGCAAAGAACTTCTCTAGGAATGCTAGAATCGATCAAATAAGTACATACCTCGGTCCGTCCAAGATTGTTGAGATTGTCAACTACTTCATATCCACGACGGATGTGGTCTATACTCATCAAGAACGGTATATCTAATATGATGTCATATCGTAGAAGGTTGAAACAGTGAGGAATGGACGTAAATGAGACACACACAACCGTGTCTGAGTTGACACGATAGGGGTAGGACGTGCATCGAGAGAGTAGTGGTTTTCCTCTCTGGAGGACGCACAACCGTGGGTCTGAGACACGGTTGGCTTAGGCCATGTGTCAATGCTGGTGCAGAAGGGAACACCGCCATGCGCAGTCCGCACGGGCATGCGAGTTTGTTTACGAGGCAGACTTAGTTTTTCCTGCACATGGCCATGTTAGGTGAGCACGGCCTTGTTTCAGTGATTTCCAGCCTAATTTGCTTTATTAAAAATATATCTTTCATGGGTCTACAAATACACACATGTTATTGTACGTCCAAATCATTTTTCTAGGGTTTGAGTTGTGATCTATTACTGATACGTTTTGTAACCCTCTTTTCACATAGTGTTTTGCTATCACGATTTGTGATAGTGTTCTTTTGGGGGTTTTCTCTTGGTGCTCCGGTTTTTCTACGTTAAATCTTATATTTTTGTTATTGAATATCTCAATTTAGCATCTTCAAATATTTCAAAGATAAACAACCTTTTCATGAAGGGAACCCAGAACCTCAACATTGCACTTGTTTAGAATCTCAGTAATGCATCTAGTTGTTAGTGCATATCCCTCATATGACACATAATATTATGTACATGCCATATCAAATAAAACAAAAGAAAAAAAATACAGGGACAAAGAAGGATAAAAAGCATACCTGTGCAGAGGAGTGGTCCAGCCGCTGGAGACAATTTCATTTGGCCCAAATTGAAAGACTCCTCATTTCGCACGCGGACAATGGCCGATTTACAGAACTGAGTACATCCATTCACACGGCAAATTCACATATAGCAATTGTCTATAAATAGGCTCAGGGTGAAGCTCAAAGAATCATTACATTAAATCCACAGAGTCATCAGAAAAGAGAAAATACCTAGTTTTAGATATTGAGTGGGATCCTTTACGTATATATGTTTTAATTCGATAGAGAAAAAAAAATATTATGAGTAATCCTGGTGATTGTAATTCTCTAGCAGAGCGTAGGGACAAAATTTATAATCCCTCTTTAATGGATATTTTAGTATCGTCATGATCCCGTGATTTTTATCCTTTTTATTTTTTTAGGGGGTTTTTCACGTAAAAATCTTGATGTCGGAAAATTTTCGCTGCATGCTACACCGATTTTTTTCAATAGACTGGTATCAAAGCTCTGATTAATTTAATCGGAGGACAGTCCAACTACTATACTAATTAAAATGGAAGATGGAATAAGCATTGGTGCCATGATCCGACTAACCTCATCGAACTATTCGATGTGGAAACCAATAATAGAGGATATCATTTATTGTAATAATTTAAACGAGCCGATCTAACCAAGACGATACCCGCTGATAAAGAGGAGAAAGCCTGGACGCTGTTGTAGCACAAAACTGTTGGTGTGATTAGATAATACATCGAGCAGAGTGTCTTCCAACACATGGTTAATGATATCGACGCTTTTATCCTACGAAAAAAGCTCGAGGCGATATATCAGAGAAAGATTGCGATGAATAAAGCTTTCATGATGCGGAAACTAGTGAAGTTATAGTTCAGAGATAGCCGAAGTGTAGCAGAGTATCTGAATGATTTTCAGGGTATTGTCAATCAGCTAACAAATATGGAGCTAAAGTTTGACGATGTGATACAAGCATTGTTATTATGAAAAACATCGTGATAGGTGAGAGACCCTGGTGGTGTCACTGATAGCTGAGAGATCTTGGTAGTGTCACTGAGGAATTCCACTCCTGAAGGGAAGGTAACGATGAACATCGTGAAAAACAGTATGCTGAACGAGGGAACCAAGAGAAAGGAGCTCAGCCCGTCCAGCTTATCAGATGCTCATGTGACAGAGCATCGTGGATGACATAAAGAAAGGACTTTCTAACAAGGTGACGAGACCAGGGGGGATCGAAGTCGCAAACTCGAAAGGGCTCCACTTGCTATTCTTGTGGCAAGTCAGGCCACAAGAAGAACGAGTGCAGGAAGGTTAAAAATGACATAGCGCAAGGTAATGTCATTAAGGGAGAGCAGATTGGTGAGCCAAGCATCTCTTTCGTTGCAACCATGGATGAATCGTATCTCTTCTCGGTGAGCGGTTCCATCAACCTCATTTGTCCAGATTCAAACTGGATGGTAGATTTTGGTGTCTCATTTTATCTTACTTCACACATGGATTTCTTTTCATCTTACCAAAGTGGTGATTATGGTCTTGTGCCAATAGGAAATAATAAGACATCCAGAATAGTGGGCGTTGAAGATGTTTGGTTGTAAATCAATCCAGGTTCTAGGTTAATATTAAAGGATGTCAGGCATGTGTCCGACATTCGATTGAACCTGATTTCAGTTGGGATGCTTGATGATGAAGGTTACACTTTTCATATCTGTGATGGAAATTTGAAGCTCTCAAAGGGTTCTTTACTGGTTGCTAAGGGAACGAAGCAAAGGACACTATACTCGATGCAAGTAAGGCTGATCAAAGAAGATATAAATGGTATTGAGAGATCCTCCTCGATCGAGCTCTAACATAAGAGGTTCGGTCACATCAACGAAAAAAATCTGCAGATTTTGGCATGTAGGCAACTCCTACCTGACGTGAAAGATATTTTCCTTAAACCGTGTGTTGATTGCATAGGTAGAAAACAATATAAAGTATCATTTTTTTTCTTCCCCTCCACATAGAAAAAAAAAATATACTTGATCTTGGGCATATAGATATATGCTCTATGATATAGAGATCTCTAGATGGTGCATACTATTTTGTTACCTGTATAGATGATCATTCTAGAAAGGTTTGGGTCTGTGTCTTAAAACCTAAAGGTCAGGTACCAAAAATATTCAAGGAGTTCCATGTCAGAGTGGAAAGACAAACTGGAAGGAAATTCAAGTATGTCAGAGCAAACAATGATGACGAGTACAGAGCTTCGTTCGAGGAATATTACAGTAAGTATGACATTAGGCTTGAGAAGATGATTCCCAAGACACCTCAGCAGAATGGAGTCGCAGAGAGGATGAATAGAACTATCTCAGAGAAGATCCGATCAATGCTCTCTCAGACGAAGCTCCCTAAATCCTTTTGGCGGGAGGTGTTGCTGACAGCTGCTTCTTGATCAACCACTCTCCTTCAAGTCCTTTGAATGATGAACTTCCTGAAAGGGTTTGGAGAGGAAGAGACGTGTCCTATCAGCATTTGAAGGTGTTTGGATGCAGGGCGTTTGTACACATCCCCAAGGATGAACACTCTAAACTTGATGGTAAGATGAAACAGTTTGTATTTCTTGGCTGTCTTAATGAAGAATTTGGTTTCAGGTTATGGGATCCAGTTGCCAGGAAGCTCATCTAAAACAGAGATGTTATCTTTTTCGAAGATCAGACCATTGAGGACATCGAGAAGTCAGAGACGTCCAGAGCCCCAGAAGATGTCCTAATGAACTTGGATCCACTTCCTTCTTTGGCACCGAAAGGCCAGGGAGGAGATATGCAGGATGATCTCGGTGATGAAAAAGCTGGTATTGATGTTGATGGCCCAGAATCATTAGAGTCACAGGAAGAACCAGCTCCAGTATAACTACCAGTACAACAAGGTACACGACACTCTACGAGAGACACAAACCATCCACCAGATATCTTGATACAAAGTACGTGATGCTGACTGATGGGGGAGAAGCAGAGAGTTACAAGGAAGCCATGTCAGATCCATATAGCTATCGTTGATCGCAAGCAATGCAAGAAGAGATACAATTTTTGCATGATAATCACACATTCGAGGCGGTGAGATTGTAGAAAAAGGCAAACACGTGTTGAAGAACCAATGGGTCTATCATTTGATAACTAAAGATAAAATTTCACAGCCATACTACAAGGCTCGGTTGGTTGTGAAATGGTTCAGTTAAAAGAAAGGTGTTGACTTTGATGAAATTTTCTCCCTAATTGTTAAGATGTATTCTATCAGAGTTATGTTAGGATTGATGGTCAGCATGGACCTCGAGATCAAACAACTTAATGTGAAGACAACTTTTCTCCACGGTGACTTAGAGGAGGAGATATATATGGAGCAGCTTGAAAGATTTCAGGTTGAAAGAAAGAAGAACCTCATTTGCAGGTTGAAGAAGAGCCTGTATGGTTTGAAACAGGCACATCGGCAGTGGTATCAGAAGTTTGAGTCGTTTATGATGGACAATATCAGATTCTTGCGTCTTCAATTAGAAGTTCGCCGATGATAATTTCTTTATCCTACTGCTCTGTATTGACGATATGTTCATTGTTGGCCAGGATACTAAGAAGATCGTTGGTTTGAAGAAAGTTCTTGGCAAATCCTTTGCAATGAAGGATTTGCGTCTCTTTAGGCAGATCTTTGGAATACAGATCTCCCATGATAGAAAGAAAAAGAAACTGTGGCTATCACAAGAACGATACATCGAGAAGGTTTTGAAAAAGTTCAACATGAACAAATCCAAACCAGTTAACGCTTTATTTACAGGTCACTTCAAGTTAACAACGAAGGAGTGCCCCTTAAGTGAGACAGAGAAGCAGTAGATACAGAATATTCCATATGCTTCAGCTATTGGCAGTTTGATGTATGCTATAATATGTACTAGACCAGATATTGCCTATGCAGTTGGAGTTGTGAGTAAACTCTTTTCAAATACAGAGAAAGAGCACTGGGAAGCAGTTAAATAGATTCCGAGATATCTTAGAGGTACGTCTAAGCTATGTTTATGCTACGGTCCAAGAAAAACCTGTATTATATGATTATACAGATGCAGATATGACCGAAGACGCAGATTCTCGAAACTCTATCTCGGGTTATATGACAACCTTCGCAGGAGGAGCAGTGTCATGATAGTCAAAGCTAAAGAAGTGCATTGCTTTGTCTACTACAGAGACAGAGTATATCGCAATCATTGTAGGTAGCAAGGAAGTGCTATAGATAGATGAAGAACTTTTTACTACGGTTGGGGTTACAGAAGGACAGGTATAGACTTTATTGTGATAGTTTGAGTGCTATTCATCTTGTTAGGAATCCGACCTTCAATCGAGGTCGAAGTATATGGATGTGAGATATCCTTGGATATGTGATACATTGGATCAGAAGCGATTTCACCTCGAGAAGATCCATACTGATGACAACGCGTCAGATATGATAACGAAAACCTTATCCATGAAGTTTGATTTCTGCAGACAGTAAAGAGTATGATGATGGCCCCCAATATTCGGGAAGGAAAGAATGGTTAGTGCATGTCCCTCATGTGACATAATATTATGTACATACCATATCAAATAAAATAAAAGACAAAAGAAAATGAAAAAAGAAGGATAAGAAGCATACCTGTGCATGGCAGTGGTCCAGTCGCAGAAAACAATTTCACTTGGCCGAAATTGAAGACTCCTTATTTCGCACGCGGACAATGGCTGATTTGCAAAACGGAGTAAATCGATTCACACGGCGAATTCACATATAGCAACTGTCTATAAATTGGCTCGGGGTGAAGCTCAAAAAATCATGACACAAAATATCTAGTTTGAGATATTGAATGGGATCGTCAACAGATAATTCTGATGATTGTAATCCTCTAGCAGAGATAGGGACAAAATTTGTAATCCTTTTTTAATGGATATTTTGGTACCATAACGATTCCGTGTTTTTATCCCTTTCATTTTTTAAGGGGGTTTTTCACGTAAAAATATTGGTGTCGTCTCTATTTATTTTGGGTTATTTAATTATCCCAGTTTAATTACACGGTGAGGGAAAAATGTCGGATAATTTTCGCTGTATCTTATATCGATTTTTCCCAACAGACTGGTATCAGAACTCTGATTAATTTAATCGAAAGGCGGTCCAACCACTGCACTAATATAAATGGAAGACGAAGCTAGCATTGGTGTCATGATCCGATTGAACTCATCGAATTATTCGATGTGTAAGTCAAGAATGGAGGATATCTTTTATTGTAAGGATTTGTACGAAAGGATCTAACCAAGACGAAATCCGCTGATAAATAAAAGAAAGTTTGGACACTGTTACAGCGCAAAGCTGTTGGTATGATTAGATAATACATCGAGCAGAGTGCCTTTCAACAAATGGTTAATGATGTCGACGCTTTTGTCGTCCACGGTAAAAGGTCGACACGAAATTTGTAATCTCTTTTTAGTGGATATTTTGATATCGTAACGGTTTCGTCGTTTTTATCCCTTTTATTTTTTAGGAGGTTTTTCACGAAAAAATCTTGATATCGTCTCCGGTGAGGGAAAAATACCGGATAATTTTTGGTACATCTTATACCGACTTTTACCAACACTAATAGATATGGGCTTCATAGTCAAGTCATCCATTACCATGTAAGTCACAGAACCCTTCATGTATCCAGTGTCGCTGATGTAGAACTGAGTCACCTTCGAGATTTCGTTACAACAGTAAGGGCATGTCTCTCCTAACTCATCAGCGACGTAGTTCTCATAATAATTGCCTCTAACCTTTACACACTTGCAGAACTTTGTGCATGTAGATGAAGTTGATCCTCCCATCAACCGAAAGGGGGACTTTCCAGGGCAGCTACTTGCTGGACATAAGTTGAGGAGAGCTTCCTTTGTTTCTATGCCATCGACGTAGTCATCAGTCAAATTCTCATAGCTGGCATACAAGTCGCCTAGGCAACCCACCATGGCTTCTTTGGTGAGAAGCCTGACCCCAGCTGCAACAGGCATAGAGAAGATATGGAGCACGAAGTCGACGAAATCCTTTCCACCTTCAGCATACAGAAGTTTGTTGCTTAGCTTATCAATTAGCAGCTTCAAAGGTATACCACTAGTAGCTGAGGCTTCGTTACTCGCCATCGCTCCTTTAACTGGTATAGCCTGCATAATCAGTGAAGTAATCAACCTCACATTTATAACGAAAAAAACTGAAAACTATATGGATGCAGATAATGTTGTGCATTTTAAGGTGATCTCACTGTTCCCAGAATTGAGTAAGTCACATTTCACCATTTTACTCGTGCAGATTCTAATTCTGGGAATTTGTAGGACCAGATGATCCAACCACTAAACATCTATATCATATAACTTTGGGACCAAAAGGGACGACAGTGCCCTATGCAGAATCAATTGGAGGATTAAATTAATAACTTGGTAGTAGTTGTGAATAAGAATGGTAACACAGAGTTTTCTATTTTATCATGTAATATTATATTGTGACATATACATACATACACATGCCATAATTTCTTCCACAGGTCGATTAGAAACAACCACCTAACTCGCACCCCTTGCCATATTGCGACTTACATACTCAGAAACAGTACCACGCTCAATACCTCAAGGTGTATGAGCAGCTACAGAGCAAGTAAGTGGAATAAGCATCCTGGTTTCATGACAACACCAAGGAAAAGCCCATAAAGCAGAGTAGCAGGGAACATACAATATACTGACCTTGAAACTTAAAAGAAATGAGATGAACTCAAAAGGGTGGCGATCCTGGATGAAGCAAGCAATGTTTGATCATGATAGGGTGGCATAGGACTTTAGAGGCCTTGAGAGGAGGAAGAGACGTGATAAGGAGTTTGGAGGGTATATGTTATCACTCGAAGTCTTTGTCTTTGACAGTTTTTACAATCAGTTTTTCTTTTCTTGATTTCCGACCTGACAGGATCATAATTTTTATATTTAAGACGTGTCATTGGTGTTGCAGCAGTAAAGTACATGATGCTGGATGTAATATTTTCCTCCTACTATACAATAGTTGATAGTCGTGTATAATGTTCACTCGACGGAATAATATGTACGTAACTACTGTAAACCATTATCAAACTGCAGTATAGTAGGAACAAAATACTATGCACCACAACCTACATTGGCAAGTTGCTGCTATAGCATAGATGATTTTCCTTTTATTTATCCAAAAAATTTACAAATGATTATTTTTTACACAATCATATGGAGAAGAACCCAATTCGATACTAGAGAAATACTAATGCTGCATTTCGATTGCACGAATGAATTTGAGAAGAAATCGAATTATTTCTTCTTCTTTGCTTCCTCTCTACTTTATTTCTCTTATTGCAAAAATAGTGCTTTTACAAGAGAATAAAGGCCATCATTTATAGCCCAAGGGAAGCCTATTCTACGTCACAAAAGTCTCCTCGAGAACACAAAAGGTCTCCCGACATTTACTTTCAAACTATACAAGCGGGTACCACATGGGGTAATAAAATAGTAATGGTAAGAAAATACATAGAATATTAAGATATAAATAACATTCACGTGCATTTCGCAACACTTCCCCTTGAATGTATCTATTACCTAAAATTAGGGAAACTGTCTCGTTAAACCTTTCCTGAAAAATCCTAGTGGGATAAAAACAAGGACGAAGAAAAAGAGTGCAATCTTTCCGTCAAGTCAAACCCCTTTAATCATTAGAATTTTGTTAAAGGAGATCCTTAAGTCTATGTATTCCAATCATATCTCGAAACTTCACAAAAGTTATACCCGATAATGTTTTTGTGAACAAGTCAGCCAAGTTGTCACTTGAGCGTATTTACTTCACATCAATGTATCTATCTTTTTGAATATTATCAGTATAGAAGAATTTTGATGAATTGTGTTTCGTTCTGCCACCCTTGATGTATCATTCTCTGAACTATACAATACAGACAGCGTTGTCTTCATAAAGTTTAGCGGGAGTGTCTCTGACAGACGATAACCCACATGACTCTTGGATGTGTTGAATCATTGATCTCAAAGATACACATTCTCGGCTTGATTCATATATTACTATGAGCTCTGAATGATTCAAAGAAGTTGTTGTGAGAGTTTGCTTTAATAATCGTCAAGATATAGCAGTATCACAATAAGTAAACATAAATCCCGTCTGTGATTTTTCTTTGTGAGCATCAGATAAGTACTCGACATCACCGTAGCCAATCTATGTAGACTTTGTTCCTCTAGGATAAAGCAGTTCCATATCAATGCTCCCACGAAGATAACGCATGACATGTTTGACTCCATTTCAATGTCTCCTTGTAGGCACAGAGATATGCCTAACCAACATATTAACAGCAAATATAATATGTGATCTTGTATAATTTACGAGATACATTAATGTCCCAATTGTACTTTGATAGGGAACTTTTGGTCCAAAAACTCGTTCTCCCTCTTTTAAAGGTCGAAATTCATCTTTCTTAACATCTAATGAGCGAACAACCATTAGAAATTTTAACGAAGGGGTATTATCTATATAAAATCAAGATAGTACCTTTTCTATGTAAGTTGACTAATGAATGAATATTACGGATGATAAATGCTCCACTTGTATTCCTAATCAGAATTTTGTTCTTTCAAGATCTTTCATTTTGAATATCCTCTTCAAAAGTTGAGACGACGTTGTTATCTCCTCTGGAGTACCTACAAAGTTCAGATCAACCACAGACACAACAATAATAGCAAAATCGTTTGAATGAAGACACATGGACATGCTAAATCATTTATATATCCATTTTTATAAGGTATTCACTTAATCGATTATACCACATGCGATCAGATTGCTTCAATCCAATCTTTGTAACTTAAAAAAATACAACTGGTTAAGCCTTTGCGCTGCAGGCACTCTGAAACCTTCGAGGATTTTCACAAACATTTCAGTATCAAAGGACCCATATAAATATGCAGTAATTACATCCATTAATTTGATTTCCAATCCATACATTGTTGCCATGCATATAAGGAAATGAAAAGTAATTCCATCCATCACTGATGAGTAAGTTTCTAAATAATCAATACCAGGCCTTTGTGTGAAATCTTGAGCTACTACTCAAGCTTTGTATCTCATAAATTTATTCTTCTCATTTTGTTTTCGAACAAATACCCATTTATTTCCAACAAGTGTTACACCATCTGGATTTCAGACGATAGGTCTAAAAACATCTCGTTTAGATAAAGATTGCAGTTCTGTCATAACTGCATCTTTTCATTTTGTTCAATCCTCTCTTTGTCGATATTCTTCAACACATCAGGGTTCGGGAGACATGTCAAGTCTTACATCAATTTTTGATGCGAAAAAATATGTAAATATCTCATCAACATCAACCTCTTCTCTATCCCATACATGATTAGTGCTAGTATAATTTATCGAGATCTTCAAATTTTCAAATTTTGGGACTTACATGAGAAATTTTATACCTTTTACGAGTCATCTCCTCTTGTGAATTATTTGTCACTTCAGGGATACATGTCATCTTAGAGGTTTGAATAATAGGTTTGTCGTTTCTCCTCTTTCGTGAAACAGAATATTTTCTACCAATTGGTCTTCCACGCTTCTAACGGGGTTTATGACTTGATGGAGCAGTAACCCCTTCTCGAGTTCTAGTCGATTTAGTTCGGTCTGGTCATGGTTTGTATGCCAATCTTATCATGAGGTATACCTATTCTTACTAGCATATTTACTATTAGTATATGCAACTTGATAACTTTACTTGCATCGTTAAAAATATCAAGAATTCGATTTGCAGTATTTTATATGTGGATAATCCTTTGAACTTCTAGTTCATATTGATTCATCCGGAAATCCAATCATTGTAATTCCAACGCTTTTCACATAAATTCTTATTGTGATTTTCCTAATGTATTTTCTTTTCCTAAAGAGGAAAAATTTTTCTCGTCATAAGGACAATTCGCATATCAAGCAATAAAAAGATCACCGATAAGGGGTTCTAGATAACGAATATATAATGTCAAGTGATCTTTGTGGTCCCATTTTAGTCCATTGTGGAGGTGCAATGGGGACGTAAATAGCAGATCCAAATATTTTCAAATGAGAGTTATTTGGTTCTTGACCTTTGACGAGCTGTAACGATGAATATTTATGGTACGTCGTTGGTCTAATACGGATAAGATTAGTAGCATGTAAAACTACATGATCCTAAATAGATACAAGTAACTTAGATCTCATAATCAAAGGCCGGGCGATCAGTTGAAGTCTTTAAATAGGATACTCTGCTAGACCATTTTGAGTATGCACATAAGGAACAGGGTGTTCGATAAAAATTCTTATTAACATACAGTAGTCGTCAAAAGTTTTTGAGGTCAATTCCCCAACATTATCAAGACGGATGGATTTAATTGGATTATACGAAAGCTGAACTCGCAGTTTGATAATTTGAGCTAAAAGTTTAGCAAACGCAACCCTACGAGTAGGAAAAAAACTCATATAAGACCATCTAGTGGATGCATCTATTAAAATCATAAAGTATCTAAATGGTTCTGAGGATGAATGGATTAATCCATAAATATCCCCTTGAATTCTTTCTAAGAAAGACAGAGATTCAAATGATACCTTTGATATAGAAGGTCTCGTAAGGAGTTTTCTCTGTGAACAAAGAAACACAAATATGATTATTCTTAAACGGCCCTTTCATATTTTTGAATGGGTGTCCATGTGAATTTTCAACATTTCATCTCAATATCGTAGTTCCTGGAGATCTAAGTCGTTCATGCCAAAGCTTAATGGTTTCTGAGTTATAAACTTCGGGTTCATAACATTACGTGATTCGATTGCTCTAATTTTCACAATATATAATCCAGAAGAAAGTGCTGAAATTTTTTTTAGGATTCGCTTGAAACCATTAGTAGTGGATGTTATGTAAAGATATTCTTTATCGTCTATATATGTACTTTAAATGTGAAAACCGTTGAGATAAATATCCTTAAAATTAAGAAACCTTCTTTTGGATTTTTAGGGGTACAACACATTTTTTTATGCGAATGTGAGTCCTATTTGGTAGTATAAAATTGACAGCACCAAACCCTTCTATTAGTTTTGACGTTTCAGATATTATACCAATACTTGCTTCAACTTTGTTTAAATCAAAAAAATACTATTCATTTTGAAGAATTATGTGTGTTGTTGTACTGTTAACTTTGCATATATATTCTATTCTCTATTGCTAATTTCTATATAGAAATAAAAGATGTTATTAAATAAACACTATTATTATGAAGAAAAAACACACACACAATATTTAGAAAATTACACACTAATACACACTACTACTATAAACTATCATTCTCATGCTTGTAATTTTAAACTTGTTAATATGAGTGGCCTTAGTATGGATGAAATGAAATTTATCTTGTCAAAAACACATAATAGTAAACTATAATGGCTATTTGTTCCAAACACTATAACTATGTCTACGGTTGTGCTAACTCGTTTAAACTCTTTGATAATAGGTGTTATGGCTCATTGTGTTTAATTATGAACATATGTTTTCTTTGTTCAGACTATTGTAAAAACGATTTCATCTCTTAATATTGTATAGAACTTTTATTATGATAGATGCATATGATACATAGATTTAGGGTATTACACATTAATACAAAATAAAATAAATGCATACATGACGTTCTAGTAATTAAATGCATACATCACACTTATTTTACAATAATTGAAATATTACATATTTCAATAATCATTTAAATCAGCCCACCAATCAAAAGCATCATATAAGGTAGGCTCATTGTTATTATTTTCATTATTGCAACATTCAGCTACATATACAGGATCCACTGGTGGAATAAGCACAATTGCTTCATGACTAACGTAATTAGTCTCCATTTGTTTATCTTTATCCTTCAATGAATCTTGATAAAGGTTAATAAGATGCTGAGATATATGACATATGCGAAATCAATGCCTTTCTATTCCACATCGAGAACAAGTTCTTTTACGATCCTTTTGAGGTTTTACATAGGGAGTTTTTTCCTTCTATTGCACTGATTTGCCATTCTGTCACTTCAGGTGACTTTCTGAATTATATGATTTACGTTGATTTTAAAACCTACCTCGTCCACAATCACACCCACAACCACAAACTTGTCCTCTCCCACGCAAATGTCGACCTCTATTCCTTTAGAAAGAGATGTTATTTACTTCAGATAAAGGGGTAGCAGAGCCAACTGATCAGTTTGAGAATTTTTTAAAGGTAGCTCGTTATTTTCTCAATAATCAAAAGACACGATATTAATTCATTATATCTTGTAAATTTTTGTATTCTGTATTATTGCTATAAAATCATATTTTGGGGATGAAATATTGAATATGTTTTTTCTATCATACCATTTCAGAAACGGTCTCTCCACATAATGTCAATTGTGATATGATGTTAAGTAATTTAGAATTACATTCTTGCACAGATTTAAAATTTTACAATATCAAGTTTAACCGGTCATGTCTTACTTTAGGAAAGAATATTAACTTCTGGTTGTCAAATCTATCTTATAATTTAAACCATAATTTATATGAACTTTTAACAATCAACTATTTAGATTTGAGTGCTTCGTGGAGATGATGTCTCAAAAAAATTAATGTCATTTTATTTCTTGCATAGTAGCTTCATTTCTTTGCCATTATTGTATGGCCATGTCTTTTAGCACTAAGGTACAATTCCGTATCCGGGGTCCAGGACAAATTGATTTTCCCAAAAATTTCAAGTGCAACGAGTTACAGTTTCGCATGATTTGTTATGATTTTCTGATAAGATAAAATTTATAATTGATCGTACTATTATGTGTATGGAACAAAAATAAAATAAACTAAAGCATACATAGGCCAATACATAGCAAATCATAGCAAATCAATCTTAAGATCAAATAAAGGATTACTAACATGTGTAATCAAGTGTGTTTAAGGTTAACAGGTATTCTGTCAGACTGGATATCAGACTACCATGAACAAAATAGTAAATACTCTTAATAACGATAATTATAAGATCAGATCAGTCTCCAGTAGAACCTATGAACAGAACAGGTGACCTGGCACAGATAAGTCTTATAAGTTCTATAAGGATAGTGTCTAAGACAATGAAGTTGGGAGTATCAAATCAGTTCTCAGAGTAGTTCAAGAAAATCTACAGACAGCCAGAAGCAGATCAGAACAGTTTGAATCAGTCTTATGAAAGTTATCTGCTCAGATATTTATCTGCTATTGAAAACTCTGCCAAAGATTAAAGAGAACTCATCACATGACGTGTTGAAAAATAAATTGAGGGTTGATTGGAGAGCAAGCCTTAAGCCTTGATCTATATAAGGCATAAGGACTGCAGAGAAAAAGAAAACTTTCATCAAGAAAACTTTCAAGGGTTCATCAAGAATCGGATTTCTTTGGAACATCGTGAAGAAGATGATGACTGGTGCAAGTCTTCTTACACTATGAGTCTGTTCCTTTTGGCAATCTGCTGAGATTGGTTGTTTGATCCTGCGGGGATCATCTGATGATAGATTTGTTGAAATCTGGCTGTGTGTAAAGATTAGTTGAGTGATCCTGAAAACTCAATCTATTGAACTGTGATCCGAAGTGATCTAGTGGATTCTCTTCTTTGTTGGTACATTACTAATAAGAGGAAGATCGAATTATGTTTAAATCAATTGCTTCACACTGATTTGAGTTTGAACCACTATAAATTATGTGTTCTTTTCTTCTGTTTTTATCTTTGTTGTTCCAATCACAGTTCAATCAGTAGTATGATCAGAATTAAGATTTGGTTAATAAGAATCCTGATGATCACTGTTTGATCATCGATCTCATAGATTAGATTATTCATTCGTCTGTTATATGCTTAACAGAAGAGTTGGACATAAATTCTTGATGGATCAGAAATTTGGTTGACATAGTTGATTGATTGATCATCATCTGTTTGATTCTTGAATTAGATTGGTTGGCTGTGGACAGAGTTGTGTATCTCATCTGTTTTACACATATTACTATTTTCTACCGCATAGTTAGACTTTAGTTATAGAAATTTTTAGAACAGCCTATTCATCACCCCTTCCCCCTCTAGTCTGTTTCTGTTACAATCACGAACTTACAAGTTGCCATTTCGTTGGAGCCGTGAAAATGTATTCTAATGAAAATTGAGCTTAAGATGTATACTTTAGCTTACCTTTTTGTTCTTAAACGGTCAGAGGCTCGTGCTGATAACGTACTATAATACGAAAATGGAGACTTGTTTTGAAGCCACTGTCGTCTCTTCCTCTCTGCTTTTTTTTCTCTTATTGCAAAAGTAGTGGTTTTACAAGAGAATAAAGACATCTTTTATAGCCCAAGGGAAGCCTATTCTACATCACAAAAGTCTCCCTGAGAACAAAAAAGATCTCTTGATATTTCCTTTCAAACTATGCAAGCGGGCCCCACATGGCGTGATAAAATAGTAATGGTAAGAAAAACATACAAAAAATTAAGGTATAGATAGCATTCACGTATATTTCATAACAATTTCAATTGTATTTTAGTCTTTTCTTTGATCTTTTTGTGTATAAAATGATGTTTGTGAAAAAAAAACAAATCTCATCCCTTTTCCACCATGAATGGAGGATTCATGGGATCAAGTTAAGGAATCAAAATCCCATGGAATTTGACTCAGTGTGAAATAGTTGATTTTGATTAAATGAAACAACCAAACTCAATTTTCTCATTCCAAGAGAATAGATCATTCCATTCTTGGGGTCGTTTTCTTAATCCAAAGGGTACCTAAAGGCAGTGGTTTGTGCAATCACTTTCAAACACCCTCTTTCGTATCTCTGTTTATATAAAGTATTCTCTTCGTCTCATAATATAAGCAATCAATTGATCCGACACGTGGATTTATATGGAGAGAATTATTTAGAAGACCATTTTTTCAAATTATTTTTTCTATAGGTCAATCATTTTATTTTAATTACCTAGAAGTATATTTTTTCAAATTTTATGAAGATTCTTTCAGATTTGCCCACCTTTAATCAATGTTTAAAAAGAAAATCTTTTGTTCCATTTATTTATGATTATCAATTCCATTACACACCATAATAGCCTTTCAAAATTAACTGATTCATTCACCAACTGCATCATAAAAAAAATTTCAAATCAAAATTATAAACAAAAATAAAAATATTTGAGTTATTTCATTCGCACAGAGTAGTACGCCTACACAATTAACGTGTAAGTACATCGATTTATAAAAATTAGTACGCCTATACAAAAAAACAATATACATATAACTTTAATCTTAATTGAAAATTCTATATTACTTATACAAAAGGGTAATACTATCATTGCTAAGAAGATTCAGTCAATACATTGATTTATGATTTATAATAAACAAGATAATGTCTAGGTATCAACAGTTCTATGATGATGATGACGAAGATGACTCTACAACGTAATAGGGTATTATCGACAAATAAAAGTCGTTGGAGAATCATCAAAAACCCTTGTTTCCGACGACTTTGCAACGGATATTGGTCCGTCGCAAAACTACTTGTCGAAAATAGAGGTTTCCGACCACATCCAATAAGCAGTCGGAAAGTTTCCAACGACCGAAGTATGCCGTCGAAAAATAAAAAAAACGACACTTACTTTCCGTCGGAAATAATAATCCAATGGTTGGTTGTTGGTCGTCAGAAATTTTGCGATGGCTAAAACGTTACCATCGAAAATTTTGCAACGAATATATACCAGTCGTCGGAAAGTTTACAACGATTATTTGGCCGTTGGAAATGTCATTTTCTGGGGATTTTTCCGACGGCTTTGTTAGCCATCGAAAATGTTGAATCCCAGCATGAAGACAGGCCTGTTTTTATGCCTATCCTGTTATATACACAGACAAAACCAACATACAAACAATACCTATCAAAACACACAACTTAATACAAAGATACAAATATATAACCTATAAAGTACATCCAACATACAACCCAAGATGATAAAATGTCCCAAATCCTCGTACAACACAAGATGACAAAAGGTCCCAAGTGCTTGTACATCCAAACCAAAGTCGAATAGCCACAAGTACGCTCAAGTTAACATTTACAACTAAACAACTAATAAATAGGACCGGTTGGAGATTTCATCCCAAATCCTCGTACGCACAAGATGACAAAAAGGTTCCAAATCCTGATACATCCAAACCAAAATCGAGTAGTCACAAGTACGCTCAAGTTAACATTTACATTCGCGTGCCTTCGGCATTTCTCCTTTTAGTAGGAGTTGGGGATCTCATCCAGGTAGATTCACACATTGGTGTTTTTGATGACTAATTAGAATATGTCAAGTCTTTGTTGCGTTTATGATGTCAGGGTTTGGTCTATTCTACGGTTCTATGTGTGCTTTAGTTAAACTTCTCTTGTGTTTTGTGTAACAGGAGCAATATCCCCAAGTGCCACTTGTGCGGATTTTTTCGTTGAATTCATTTATGTGTGAGTAGTATTAAGATTTAAGCGTATGAAAGCTTAAGACAATAACGTTCCAGACATTGTGATGACAACAGTTGATGACATATCACCATTTATGTGCGCTGTTTTGTTTTTTTGTTAAGATGTTTTTTTTTTTTTTCAAGCGCATTGTTTTATTTTGTATAGAGACTCTGTTTCGATTTTTGTACAGGCGTCCTTTTTGTTGTTCAGACGTTCTATTTCATTTTGTTCAGGTACTCTGTTTAGATTTTTGTTTAGATGCATTGTTTGATTTTTGTCTAGGCACTTTTCCTTATTTTGTTCAAACGCTCTGTTTCATTTTGTTCAGATGTTCTATTTTGATTTTATTCAGGGGCACTATTTTAGATTCCAATGATATTGTCAGATTCTGACAACGTTGTCGAATTTCGGTATTGATGATAATGGAGATTGCGGTGGAGGTGCGGATGGGTATGGGAATGGGAAAGGTGTGGGTTTTGTGGGATTTATATATGTGATTTAAAATTATATGAATTAAGAATTTTTTTTTTGGTGTAGTTTTTTTAAAATTATTTTCATGTTTTTATAGTTTTGGATAAATCACCCAAAAATATTTTTTTAATGATAGTAGATGGTGATTGTTTTGGTGTTTTTTTTTTTTTTTGTAAAAAGATTCTTAAATACGATATGTTGGATGACAAAATAAGCAAGCAAGTAGGAGTAGTTAATACTTCCTTTTTTTCTAGATGAATTATAATCTCTCTTATAAATTATAACATTTTCATAAATAATAATTATTTTATTTTAAAAAATTCAAAATACTTCTATTTTATATCATATCATCTTTTTCATCATTATTTTTTTTTCTATATTTTTCTCTTCATTTCACAAGGATAAAATTATCTAAACAACTATTTTGATAATTAATAATTCGGAATTATGGGACTGAATTTAATCCAGCTAACCCAGCTACATCTCCCTTGTTTTTTTCTTGTTTCATGAAATTTAACCATCACTTTTTTTAAAACAAATTTTAAAATTAAAAAAAACCACAATTAAATCCAACATTGGATTTAATACAACCAGAATAACTAGATTAAATCCAGCTCCATAATTATGTAATAATTATCTAAAATCTTTATATAAATTAATAATTATGTCAAATAAAACTTTGGCAATTTATTCCGAAAAAATAGAGTATTACTTCCTTCATTCTATGATAAATTGATAAACATTATTAGAACTAAACGTCCCACATAAATTATAACATTTTTATAATAAATAAATTTTTAATATTAAATCTCAAACTATTTTTACTTTATATCATATTCTTTTTTTTATTCATCAATCACAAGGATAATATAATAAACTATTATTATACAATCAATATATTTTTTAATAACTGGGACAGCCCCTCGGAAAAAGTGAAAACAGCGGGAAGACCCTTCTTCTTCAAATCCACCAGTCCAGCAGCATAGGTCGCTTGCGCGCAGTATTCATCGAATGAATGAGGATTCTGAAATCCCACCTCTCAAACCTCCTCACAACGCATCTTCTCACATCATCAACAAGACACAATCACAATCATCTCCTCTACTCCACCAATGCCAACATAACCACACTCTTCAACAAGTACGTCGACAACTCCAGCATCCATTCCTGGAACTCAATCATCGCCGAGCTCTCCCGCGGCGGAGACTCCTACGAGGCGCTCCAAGCGTTCAAGTCGATGCGAAGAAGATCGGGTCTCTTACCGACCCGGTCTTCGTTTCCTTGCACCATCAAGGCGTGTTCTGCTTTGTTGGAGCTAAGGGCAGGGAAACAGGTGCATCAACAGGTTTGGGTTTATGGGTTTGAGGAAGACGTGTTTGTTTCGTCGGCTTTGATTGATTTGTACGCGAAATGCGGGAAGTTGGGCGATGCACGGAAGGTGTTCGATGAATGTCCTGTGAGGAACGTTGTCTCGTGGACGTCGATGGTCACGGGGTATGTTCAGAATGAGTTTCCACGTGACGCTTTGTTACTCTTTAAGGGACTTTTGAGGGATGAAGAAAAGGATGAGTACAAGGGAGTGGGGGCTCGCTTGGATGGGGTTGCGTTGGTGGCGGTCCTGTCAGCGTGTTCTAGGGTAGCGAATAAGTGGATGACGGGAGGGGTTCACGGGGTATCTGTGAAAAGGGGTTTGGTAGGGATCATGGGAGTTGAAAATACTTTGCTTGATGCTTATGAGAATTGCGGTGAGTTGGGTGCTTCCAGGCAGGTTTTTGATGGGATGGTGGAGAAGGATGTTATATCTTGGAACTCTATGATTGCGGTATATGCACGAAACGGGTTGTCGATGGAGGCTTTGGAGGTCTTCTTCGCTATGGTCAATGGTAATGAAGTGAAGTATGATGCCGTCACGCTATCAGCTGCGTTATTGGCTTGTGCGCATGCTGGTGCTTTGCTTATTGGGAAGTGTATTCATGATATGGTACTTCATTTCTTCTTGCGTTTAACTTCTAGTATCTTGATAATTTGTAGATTGTTTTGTTTTGCTAATACCCTATAGGAAGAGTCAGTATATTCGAGGGATGATTCTTCTGTGTTTAATGTTTCTTGTCTCGACTCTTGAGACACGGCGCACAGATGTTGTAGGGCTATTAAGAACAGTTTACCTTGATAGATGTATGAACTGTGAAGAACAGTTTACCTTGATAGATGTATAAACTGTGAAGAATTATGAATCATTCTTTGTAGAATTTCAAGCTTAATTAGGCTGCATCTTTCTAGTTTCCACTTTGAACTCCAAAAGAACACACTTTTCACAGCGAGTATTAACAAACATCCCTTCTAATTCCCTCATAAGTATCAGTGAGGAATCAAAAGGAAGCAATTTGACGAAGCTGGTTAAAGTACAGATCAGATATAGAAAATCTGTTATAATCCGTCATGTCTCTCAATGAAACTTGTTCTGTATTGACAACAATGATTAATCTTCCGTCATGTCTCTCAATGAAACTTCTTCTGTATTGACAACAATTATTAATCTTCTTATTTTTATATTACAATAGGTAAGATCTGTCATGCTCATCTCCCAAAACAAGGGATCTAATCTGTGATTAGATTATGCAGTGTCATCCATTTCAATCTATATTTGCAACTTCTGTTTCTGTGATTTTTACATTGTGACATGTTTAAACAGGTTCTTAAGTTGGGTTTGGAGGAGAATGTCATTGTGGGAACTTCAA
>JAOVYX010016539.1:0-24399 GCA_035668315.1 Drosera spatulata
TACCAGCCATGGTGGACGACGAGGACCTAGAGGTATGCCTGACCTTTTTGGAGCACGTGGTTATCCCTGCGGCTATCGTCACAATCATCATTCCACCGTCGCTCTATCGATCGCCATCGCATGACCCATTTCTCGCGGACCTGCACAAAGGAGTACGATCGACAAAGACGTACAACCGACGAAGCAGTATACCCGATTTGACCTTTTTCGAGAAGGTTAATCGGCGAAGGTGTACAACCGACGGAAAACCGAGAGAAACAGAGAGATTGTGAGAAGGAGAGAGAGACAATACAACTTTTGCGGGGTACAACTTATCTGCATGACCCATTTTCCATAGAACTACTCGAAGGAGTACAACCGATGAAAATGTACAATCAACGAAGTGGAGTACAACCGATTCGACCTCCTCCGAAGAGGTTAATCGACGAAGGTGTACAATCGACGAAGAGAGAGAGATAAGGAGATGGTGAGGAGAAGAGAGAGGAGGGGGTTACAACTCTTACGGGGTAAAACTTATGCGGGGAGAGACAAAAAAGACGGTGGAAGAGGGCGTCGGCACAGGGAGGCGAACAATGGCGAGATTGGAGGCGAAAACGGTAAAGGATCGACGACGATAGTAGTGATGAGGGTGATGGGAGAGAGGCGATACGGTGGAGGATTGAAGGAGTGGTCTAAGAAGATGATCGAATCAATTTGTTTTTTTAATTTGTTGAATGATCGAATCATTTAGACGTAAAAAATGAAATATTCACATTGTGGTAAATCGCAGGACTGCACTTGATCATTTCCAAAATGAAAATGTGGGCAAATATGACCAAGTCTATATTTAATTTGAAAAAATAGCCTTCCAGGAAAAAAAAAATTAGTTGACGACCTTATGCGTAAAAAGGGTTGAAAATTAACCTTCTAGATAAATTACACTATAAAGATAAAAATTCCTTATAAACAATCAATTTATGACAATTAGTCACTTATATAAGATTAATTATGATATTTTTCGCGCATCGCGCGGGTGAAACAGTAGTTTTAATAATTATTTAGATCTCTTAATTCTTGCAAAATTTATTATTTTGACTCGTTTCATAAATCTTGGAACACTTATTTTATTTTTTATTTGAAAATAATTTTATATTAAAATAACCACAATATCTATTATTTTTCACTACCTCCCCTTTTTCATCCTTTTTCATCAAACCCATCACAATCATCAAAAAACGCAATATACTAATCGAAATATATTAAGTTTATAATATACATAAAAAAATCGATGCAGATCAAAACATTATAAGAATTATAAAAAAAATATTTTATAATTACTTTTTATTGGATTCTGTCCCCGTGCAATGAATGGACTTATACACTAGTCATTCCTTTTATTTCTGTACTACTTTAACTTAAGTACCTACCTAAACCTAAACCCAAGGTACTCCACAAAGTAATTCAATTCAATACACTACTATCTTGATAAAATATCCAATTTATTTCATAAATTATTTAATTTTTTAATTTTAGTTTATAAAATATAATATTTCAATTTTATTTTATAAAATAATTTTATGTTTCAATTCTATTCCCTAAAAAAATCAACATCTTAATTTTATTTTATAAATTTAGAGGTCTCAAACTATGAAATGGATTTAGGTACATTATCAATATCCGTCTAAGAGATCAATGACATATTAACTTATTATCTTCTTATCGAACAAAAAACATATATACAGAAGAAGAAGCAAAAAATAAGAACAATCCAAGAGATTCTAAAATTGATAAAAAAACGGAATTATTATGTTGAAATAATTGATCCACAATGCAAATTTAATGAATTGATCATAATTATTTTTTTTGGTTTTTTTTTCTTCGATTGAAACAATTAAGGATAGTAAAAAAATTCGGATACTTAGTTTTAATTTTTTTCTCTTTTTGGATAAGATCTAATTTTATAAAAAAATATAAAGATTTCACTTAAAATCAATTTATAAAATAAAATTAAAATATTCTATGTAATAAAATAGAGTTGAAACATGGAACATAAAAATAAAATTGATTATTTTGCCCAACTACCTCAAATCCTTTTCCCCCTTTTTGCAATTCAAACCCCAAAATCTGCCATTTCCCCTTTTGTTCAGTTCTTCCCCAAATCTTACTCCTCTCAGATCCCTAACTCTCCCCCAAAACCCTAATCCCAATTCCCCCTCACCCCTCAAATCCAACGGTCAAATCCCCCATTTCCCGCCTCTCCCATCTCCCCTCACCTCGAATCCACCAAATCTCGAACCTTTTTCGACCCCATTGTGGTGAATCGTGTGTATTTGTGTGGATTTGGTTGTTGCGGTGTTGATTCTGAGGATGGAAGCTGTGAAGAAGGATGAGGTGGAGGGAGGAGAGGTGTTGTTCTGTGGAGCGACGCTGTGGGACACGATTGGGAGGAAGAAGACCGGTGAAGGAAACTTGTACTCGCCTACGAGGCTCAGGCCGCTTGTCGGGGTCGACATTCGGTTTGTTGGGGCTGGTTGTGGTGAGTTTGTGGATTTGAAGGAGGGTTTTGGACTTGTGATTGAAGTGGGTGTTTTGAGTGATGTTTGAGAAGTGTTTATGGGTGCTTTTGAGTTTTGGCTTTTGGAATATGTCATAAAAGTGTTTTTAGAAATGAAATGACTTTGATTTATGACGAACTTGATTGTGACGAATAAGCTGTTTGCAATTACTTGTCATAATAAGTATTTAAAGTGCTTATAAGTAGTTTCGACAGACATTCGTTTGAGAAAGATGTTTGTATGTTTGGCAGCTTAGGCTTAAGCAAGCTAATCTAAATGGCTTTTTTGTTTGTGCTTGTTAAACTGGCTTTTGAGCTTTTTCAAATGGGATGGGTGCTCTTGTTAGTGCTTATAGGTAACTCATGAATACTTCAAGTGGTTATTAGCTGTCCACAAACACTCTTATGCATACTTCAAGTGGTAACTTATGAATACTTCAAGTGGTTTAGATTTAGGTTAGATGGTGCGAAGAGAAAGAGGATAGGAAGGTTTTGTCTCCTATAGGAGAAGAAAAGGTGGTGATGTATTGAGATTTTCTGCCCCAAGGTTAACACTCTTTGAGAATTTTGAGTTATTGTACTCTAGCAGTTTTGTGGTGAAATGAGATCAAGGGAAAAAAATTGATCTTTTTATAGACTCTATTCATTACCCACCATTGTTCTCCATCATAAACAAGGTTTAATTCGATTATTTTGTATTCCTTCTTCTCACCCATCCAATTTCCGTGATCTCAATCTGAGTATGTTAGTTTGTGGGTGTTGATGTGATTTCTTATTGACTTTTGATCTAATGTCCACTAGTGTCTTGTCATTGTGTGGCATTGGATGTTGCTGGACGGTGCTACACATGGGGGAGGAATGAGGTATATTCTGTATTAATTTCATTTTGAAGGCCGATGCTTTCTTTTTTTGGTGCAAGCGTTGATATCCAGCAATCGTTGTTTTGCAGAGGGGCCAGTTGGGGCATGGAGATACTCTGCAGAGAGACCGACCGACGGTTGTGTCAGAACTATTAAAGTGAGTTCTTAGTAGTACTTGCCCTTTATGAAGTATAACTGAGTTAGTTTGCTATGGCAACACTGTGAAAGAGTTATATTTTTAACATTGATAATGTCACTCCAGGTTTAAGATCATTGGTGCAGGAGCTGGTCGAAGTCATACAGCCGTGTTGACGGATGATGGAGAATCTCTAGCTTTTGGTTGGAATAAGCATGGCCAGCTGGGTTCTGGTTCTGCAAAGAGTGGTGGGCAGGCTGTTTCCTTAAAATTGCGAATATCTCTGAAGTAAAAGTTGGAATCTGAATCTCTGTGTCATTTCTTGTTGATCTTTTTTATTCTTTGAAAAGGTTCCATCCTGTCTTATTGATGGAGTGATGGACACCAGTGCATATTGGGATTTGCATTTTTAGTAATTATGGTTCTTCTTGCCAATGATGCTTGATATCCAATTGTATTGTGAGGGACCTGAGAGTTCTTCTGTTGCTGCTCTCTTTTTTCTTTGTTCTTTTTTCTTCTTGCCAAAATATGGTGAATCTGCTGAAACAGACGCCATTTCTTGTTTCGCAGGATAGTGAACCTTAGTGTTGATTCTGGAGCTTGAATGTTTCTTATTTCTTATAGAAACTAGTGTTAAAGACTGGAGAAATATTAAGTTTGGTGCACCACTTGATGATGGATATTCGAAATTCTTCCTTGTCTTTTGATTTGTTGTTTTTCCTTCTTGCTGGTCTCATTTGCTTCCATTGTTTGTCATCGTGATTCGAATGGAACTCTTTGCATTGAAAGGGTAATAATAAAGGTGTTTACCATGGATTTACTTATGTGGTTGAATGAAAGGCATTTACTGCGTGCCTTCTCGTTGGCTTCTTTGAGCTATGGCTTTAACCTATTGAGAATCTCTATCACTCAATCTGGAATAATTTTTTGATTCTTTTTCCGTGTTCCACAGAAATCGAAACGCTCCCAGTACGATGTCAAGTAACTGATGTCACACGGGTTGCATGCGGGGCTGAGTTTACTGCATGGTTATCTTCCGTTGAGGGAGCTTCAATATTGTATGGATTGTGATTTTGCATCAGTTCAGTCCTCTGGAGCTGGCGATTTTCGCTCAGATCATATGCTTTCAAGTCTGGCAAATCATTGTAGTTGTTTGTTTGTTTGTTTCTTTTTTCTTTTTGTATAGAACCGCTGGTCTTCCACAATATGGTCAACTTGGACATGGAACTAATAACGAGGTATTATTCAATGACCAGTTAGCTTGCTTCCATTCATTTCATATACTCTAGCTGTTTGCTTGTTGGTTAAAGAAGCAAATGGGCAAATTCTCTCTTGGGTGGTGTTGGAGCGTTTGAGTTGGAGGCCAAGGATTGGTCTCCAATTAAGCTGGCTAGTTTATTGGTTAAATATAGGAATTAAGCTTGGATTCAAACTTCATTTACATGGTTTTGGATTTCATTTCCATGGTTATGGGTATTGGTAACATGAGGTCTTTGTAATCTTTTGACCAAAACTCAACAATTTCGATTCTGACCAGTGTCAATTCAACCATCCAATACAATTTTGTTGATCTTTGTTCGATCCTTCAATCTGATGCTTCCTACATGCAATAAACAATGTTCTTCTCGGTTTTACACCTTGCGTGTAAGCGGATGTATATTGTTACCTGTTTGCCTTTGCCATTATTTTGTTCCTTTGATACTCCCATGTTCCTTTCTTCAATATGTGACGAGTGATATGGTACACACTCAATTAGTTAACTTATTATTTCTTGTTTCAACCTTAATTCTTCATTTTACTTTTCTTTTTGGATGATTTTGCAGTATAATACGAAAGATAGCTCAGTCAGACTTGTGTACGAACCCCAGCCACGCCCTAAAGCTATAGCTTTCTTTGCAGAAGAAACGGTTGTTAAAGTTGCTTGTGGAACAAACCATACGGGTTTCTAAGTTTTCTGCATCCACTCTCCTACTTTTCGTATTCGATTTCCATTTTTGGTTATTTATTCTTTTTTTGGGTATGGTTTGGTTATTTATTCTTTCTCTTTGTTTTCATGCATAACAGTCGCTGTTGATTCTAATGGCTATGTTTACACGTAAGTATCTCCATTGGTGTCACTTCCGTTTTGCTCTTTGCTTGCTTTTGTGACTAAATTTGTGATGGGTATTTTAGGTGGGGCTTTGGCGGATATGGAAGGTATGCTACTATGCTGAATACAAAGTTTCATTCTGATGTGAATTGGGAATACATCCAACTTGTTCGCACTCTGCCACAGCAGAAACAGCTCCTCTTTTATTGATTCATTTAACTTGCTTTTTGTGGTTCGTTCTCTTTCTGTTAAATTCTTTAGGCTGGGACATAGGGAGCAGAAGGATGAATGGACTCCTCGCCGTATTGATGTCTTTCAAAGGCATAATGTTTTGCCTCCTAATGCAATAGTTTCAGCAGGTGCTGCCAATTCTGCATGTACTGCTGGTACGTGTCGGATCTGTAGCTAATATGAATCATTGTTCTACTTATTTGAGACTGAACATGTAGAGGATGCTCTTCTTACACAGGGATACAGATTGCACTTCCTTGCAATCTCTGTCTGCTATCTCACAACAAGACATGCTTGTAACGCAAAGCTTCACAGGCCTGCTATTTAGTTTACTTGTGGGGAATTTTTCCATTTATTCTAGTTCTGCGGCTTCTGCCTCTTAATTTTGAACTGTAAATAAAAAGTGACTGTCTTGGAACAATTCACGTGGTTTGTTGTCAGCAAAATAAATAAATAAATAAAAATGACAGACCACCCCTATGGTGTTCAGGTGTTTGATTTAATCACTAGGCCAATTTTGCTTCTAAATCTGCTTTTATGTACTTGATCCCCCAAGAAGTCGTGCTTCAATATTGATTATCGAGTCTGTCATGGCTTCAATTGAGCTGTAGATCTTTGCTAGATTGAGTTTTAGATACAAAAAATAAAAATAAAAAGGTATGGTTCCGCCGTACTATTCCTATCCATTGGAAAAGATGTTTGATTGTAGCCGCATATAGCAGGTTGAAGTTTCATGTCTTGGAATGAGTATGTACTTCATGCCTGATTGTTGTGATACTGCGATACGACTTGTGGGTTTCTGGAATGTGGACTATCATGTTGACATCTTCCTATCCTATGTTAACGTGTTGTGTTGCTGGGTTATCATGTTGATTGCATCCCGGGTCTTCATGTTGATGCCATCCCGGGTCATCTTGTTGATGTCTTCCTGGATTATTACGCTAACAATCCTAACATCTTTCTTTGTTATCATGCGAACGTGCTTTTTATTTTTCATACTAGTTTTGAGTCTAATTAATCACGTTTGGTTTGCAGCCGGTGGGCAGTTGTACATGTGGGGCAAAATAAAGAATACTGGCGATGATTGGATGTACCCTAAGCCTCTTATGGATTTAAGGTTTATTATTATCCTTTTCAATTGTTTAATTTGTTCGCAGCTGTTTTCACTTTGATTTGATGCGGTTTGTTGCAGTTTTATGGAGCTTCTTGCTTCCTTCTCTTGATGGATAGTGCATCATATCTACCAATTTTCAATTACTTGACTGCTACTGCGTTAGTAAATTCTTAGTGTTAATCAACTTAATCTTGCAGTGGATGGAATTTACGCTGTATGGATTCTGGGAATATGCACCATTTTGTTGGTGCGGATTCATCTTGTATCAGTTGGGGACACGCCCAGAATGGCGAACTAGGTTATGGACCTGATGCTCAGAAGTAATTTTCTCCTCCTTTTTCTTCCCCTTCAATTTTTAACTTCTCTCCCTCATGAAAAGTACCATCCATTTGCATCTTTTGGTGTAGATCATCCGCTGTTCCGAAGAAGGTAGATACCTTGGAAGGGATGCACGTTATCAGGTAAACTTGGTTGGTTAGCTGACGAATGGAATCTTCATTGATCAAAATGTATGGAGTATGGACTTTTCGGTTGCAATGTTTTCCTGTGTAGTGTTGCATGTGGGTTGGCGCATTCCATGGTGGTGGTTAGCCGGAAAGATGTTGGAAAACGACTAGATGAGGTATGGTTTTCACTTTTCAGTAATATGCTTCAGCCATGTGAAAATGAGATGAGTTCCCTTTGATGATTATTTCAACAGCATACTGAGGGCATTGCCTGTCGATGTGTCTCATCATAGTGTTTATACGTAACGAGTCCAAATTTTTCGAGTGTAAACATGGAATCACATTCTGCGGTCCACATTTTGTTAGATTGCGACTACTGCTCCTTTCAGTTCTTTCTATGCTGGATTTTTCGGCGAACAAAGTAATCTTGCTTCAGTTGTCATTACACTGAATCCTCTTCCCTGTTTTGTATGGTATCAAGTGTTCCTTGTGATTAGTTATGACACATTCATATCCTTTTTTACTACCTTGTTGATCGTTATGGTTGGCCGTACAGCTGTTCTATTGAACTCTCCTTCCAAATTTAGTGCTACAGTGGCACCTTTTGTTGTATAAAATCTACTATCTAGCCCATTTAAAAATTGGTTGATTGTCTATAGAATGGCTTCTTTATCTGTTCTTGCTGTTGCAAGTTTTCCTTCTCCCTCGACTTTTTCGAGCTGAGTTACTGCTCAAACCAAAATGCCTTCTTTCTAAGTTGTTCGAAATTTCTTTACAGCTCGATATTTATGACGGCAAAGATCTCGGTGAAGAAGGTAGGCATCCTCTCAATGATTTACTTTATGTTGACCTCCGTTGTGTGCCTTCTTGTGCATCATCATTCTCTTGTTTGCCTCTGTAGAAATCGAGGTCCCTAATGCGCCAAAGCCAAGACCTGCTAGAAAAGCTGCTGCCGCCACTGGAAGTTCCAATGAAAGGAAGAAGTCTAGAAAAGGCTCATCCAGTGATGAAGACGAAGAGGAAGATCCCGGTACAGAGGACAGTGAAGAGGAGATTGCAAATGGGAAGACAAAGCGCCAACAGAAAAGCGCAGGAAAACCCGGATCCTCTGGCAGGGGACGTGGTCGGCCTCCAGGGTCAAAGAAGAAACCGCAGCAACAGCAGCCCCAGGAGAAAAGGAAGAGAGGAAGGCCTCGCAAGTGAAAGCTTCCTGCGAGGAAGTAATATTTTGACTCCACTGTCTTCCGCATTCATTTCAAGTTGCGAGCATACGAGATTCTCATTCTCTCTCGCGATTTTGAGGTTAGAGCGGTAAGCGTTGGAGTTCTATTTGTACTAATTGGGATAGCTTAGTACTTTTTTCGTCATTGCGATCAGAGAACTGGCACGTAGTAGTTTGAGTTTAGCCTTTTTGTATCATGAGACAGATTACTCGACGAGATGATGTCTATGTCGATTGTGCCCGAGGATGATGTAATCGTGCTTTAGACATGCCGGTTTCTCATTTCAAGATTATGATGACTTTTGATTGATTCGTGGGCTGAATAGTTTCCCTCCTCCCCGCAGAGAACCCTTACGAGTAATTGTGGCTCATAGCTACAGTTGTTTATGACGTACTAGGAGTGTGTTTATGATATAAGCCATAAGCTTTCTTAAACTCAAAATGCTGTTTTCTTTTGTCAAATTTGTTTGCAGTATGCTTATAAGATAGTATAGACTATTTATGCTAGTAACGTAGTATGATCAGCCTAATTCTAAGAAACTTAATGAAAGGAAAAATATACTGAACTCCCCCATATTCTGAATACCCGAAAGAAACATAATTTAACTTTTAATTCGTGTTACACAAACTTGGGAGTTTTATTCTCCTCATACCATATTTATCATATTTCAATGATTTTTTTATTTGATGAATATAACGTCGCTTATGGTTAGTTAATATTAGGAGTGGGTTACTCTTTTAAATGATAATGATAGAAAGACATATAGCTAGATCAGAATATAAATTATTACGATTTAAGAGGGCAATAGCAACGGCAGCTAGCTACCCCTGGAACCAAAAAAAAAATAAATTGTTAGGGGGTAGCAGTCTGAAATTATTATCTTAGCGTAAAATTTAAGGTGTTAATATGAAACAATCCAAAGATTTTTTTAGTTTTGTTTTTTTTTTTTTTTAAATAATGAAGTTTATGAATAAAATTTATTAGGGCTTCGGCCGTTTCGACCATAAAAAAAAAAATGAAACAACCCAAAGGCTCGGACACGAACAAAGGCTCTGACGAAGTGAAGTTAGTTAAGAACGCACTGCATATGACATTTGAAGGTTAGTTTCTTGGGGAGATCTCTTGATCTCTATGTGTTTATCCTTTGACACTAATGTCAAAGACATTGAAGATTGATTGTTGCAGGTTAGGCTTATGCTGGTGGTGCCTCTCAGCCTACCACCAGACTTTTGTGACATTGGAGCAACTTTTATGAAAAAATATGGATTTAGAAGCGGATCCTCTCTTGTTTTTCGATGTCTTATTATACGACTGTTGAATGCCATGAAGGTTTTAGAAGCGGAGGTAAAAAATATGGATTGTTAGACAATATATATTTATAAATTTTCATCATGATTTTAAATTTTTGATAGAATTGATTCGTAAATTTAATTGAGTGAATTCCAGCCTATTATCCTTATTGGGAAAAAAAAGTTACCTCCCCCAAAAAGACATCGAATGTCATGGTTGCACAAGAAAACATACAGAAAACATGTGTCAGTGGCAGGGTTGAAAATTTGAGATCTTTTGCTTGATTATGCATGCTTCACTTGAGACAAGATAACTACACATTAAATAATGGGTTAGTTTGGCAAACGCAGTTGCTACCTAGCTGAAAATTTCCGATATTATAGTTTTACGTTTATTTTTTTTTTTTTTTAAATAACGTCGAAGAAGAATTCGTTTTTTTAGAAAATAATTTTAATTTTATCGAAGAAAATCGTTTTTTGGAAAAATGAGTTCTTAACTACTAAAATTATCTTCTGAAAAAACGGCGCCACGTCATTAAAAATTGTTTCCTCAGAAAATGAGAAACGATTTCAGTAATTCAAAACTCGTTTTTTTAGAAAATAATTTTTTCAATAAAATTAAAATCATTTCCTAAAAATCAAGTTCTTATTCAATGTTTCTGAAAAAAAGAAACGTTAAATAAGTACATCCATTAAGATGCACTTATGAATATCTTATTACCATGATCTAAAATTTTTCATTTCTGGTCAATGTCATAATCAACTGAGATCGTTGTGTCACGTAGCATGACACGTGCTATCAACAGGTTCAAATAATCATCTTGATTTCATATTACTCAATTAATGCAGTCTTTGCTACATGGATTGGTTCTAGACTTGATTATTTGATTTGAGAAAAGCAGCATCCAATGTCAGGGAATATAGCAACTTTGATAATGATATGCGCAAATCAATCAACCAAATTTAATGATTGTTCATATGATAGTACACAAACAAATGAGAGATTATTTGTACACTATCCCATTTGCGTATGCATCGCGGGCTATCGTGACGAAGTAGATACAATTACTGATTCGACGGAAAACAAAAATATTATGAATGGATCAAGGATCGAAGAAAAGATAAGAACTGAGTATCAATAAGGGGAATTATTGGTACTCATGAGGATATATCCTTCTCAAAAATATGATTTTTGATTGATGATGTGATTTAAGTAAAATCATTAATAATTATAATTAATTTCACTCAATCAATCAAATAATAGAAAAATATTGGGGAGTTTATATCCGAAGATGTACCTAATACTTCCCTGCGAATGAATGTATATAATGGAGTTAAGGTGGTTACGAAAATAAATACTCGCACAAAAATAGAATTTACTTCATTACGTGCGTAACTAACTTGACTATCTTTAACACAGTCTCATCATTCCATAACATAAAATGTAACGTCCTCGACTTTCCGCGTCGGAAGACACATGAGCATTATGTCGTCACGGACCCGGTCCGTGATAAGACAAAACAAACCGAATGTGTTTCAGGGGTACCGCAGTCAAGGATCTATGAACAGTAACCGAATTCATAGTTTACAGTCCCAAATATCTGTTTAGTTACAATCATTAATAGGAAGCTATGCAGATCGTTTATTATATTTAAACGATATAAACATCTGATCTGCCATAATATCTAAAGTACATGGAATCATCTATATACAAGCAAACTCTCTCTAAGAACCTTCAGGTGCTGCTGGAGGCATACCTGCTATTGAAAAACATGACCGTGAGCTAATGAACCTCAGCAACCTCAGGTGTATGAATCCCAATTACAGGGAACTTCCGCTAACGGGTATGACGACCGCCGAAAGTCCCTAACACATTTTTATATATATAAGAAAATATGGGCGTCATATCACACAATATCGTTTCTTATTTCCTTACATGACTTTGTATCGCTTTTAAGAGTCGTTCCTTTCTTTTGCAGATAATTAGGGTTCATGACTCAAAAATAACGATGACTCCAAGGATATGACCGACTCGGAGTACAGAGTTAAGATAAAGTGTCAATCATCAGCCGGGTTACCCAATAGATTCTGTTTTCGCACCTGCCTACCCTGTGCGTCGTCTTGCACCTCTTGTGCGCATTCAATGAGGTATCGTTTGCCTGCATTGAGATAATTTAGACCTCCCTCAAGAGAGCAATCCGAGGCACCGCCACAACGGCGTAGAAACCGCTGCATGCATGCAAAGAGGATGGGGGATACCTATCACTCCCTAACTAATTCTCACCCGTGACGTTGACTCAAATCATAATACAGGAATGCAATGACTCAAACCCAAGCCACCAAAAGAAAAAGATGATCGCAATGGATCGAAAAAGGGACATCATATTCGACCTTCTCAATAAATTCAAGGAAACGACCAATGATCCAACGGATCCATAAGGGATGTCAATGCTGTCCTTATCAGTTCAAGGAGGCGATATTTCTTATTTGTTTGCTTTTCATTAGTTCACATGGATAGTGAAACTATTCTCCACATCCCCCGTTCCCTTTTTATTAATCATTTAACGGTCGCTTTCATTTATTTCCCCTGAGGGTATATACATTATAAGGGTACATTCTAATTCATTTCAACCCCAGATTCCCCAACACGTGTCAAACGTGATCGTCTATGCACATTTAACGATGTATTTCCATGCGTACGTGTTATATATCTCAATTACGCATTTAAGTTTAAGTTTCGGGGCTCGAAAAATGTATTTTTCCTGACCAGAAGGCCGTCGCGGGCGCGACATTGGGCTGTCGCGGGCGTGACGCTCCCTCGTCGTGGGCGCGATGCCACCGTGTAGGAAATTCCCAGATTTTCCCCTCGTCGCAACCGCGACCCAGGATGGTCGCGGGCACGACACCTGTCGTGGGCCAGAACCTGCAGGAAACCTCCCTGTCCGTCCGCGGATCGTTCAATACACGTTTTTAAGCATTCAAATCATTCCACACACGTCTAACACAACATAAATACGTCCCAAAGCATGCACGGACGTGTTTGAATCGTGTGAATGAAAAGAAGAGGTGTGTCGGACGAGTGAGGTTACCTCGAACGTGTTTGGTTTTCTTAAGCTCACGACCACATGAACGGATCCTTTGTCGTCCTATAAACAAGCTGCCGGTGTTGATCCTTCTTCCGGCCTGCTGCTGCCTTCGTCTTGTTGCTTCGATGATGATCGTGAAGATGGTGACGATGAAGAAATGATGAGAAGATGATGAAGGCGATGATGATGATCTCGTTGGTGATGATTGATGTTGAAGACGTTGGCACAGGCGGCTGGTTGCTCCTGCTGGTAGTTAGAATGATGGCTGGTGGTGGGAGTGATGGTGGCCGGCAGAGGGATGCGTTGGTGGGTGAAGTGGAGAGGAAGTGCGGGAGAGTGGGGTGGGAGAAGTGGAGAGAAAAGGTGAGGGAGAGTGGGAGAGTTTGGTGTGGTGGCCGACTATCCCACGTTTCGTCCCACGAAACGTCTCGTTCAGTCCATTATTCATCCAAATCTCATAATATTAATCCACGAAAAATCTATTTGCATCGATAGATTTATTCCGTGTATGAAAATATGACCTCCCGAGTCATAATTCATTATTTTTGGGATTAAATCGATAGTCCTTGCACGCAACGTTTATAACGTTATAACAACGTAACGTTATTCGTTCGTAACGTTTATTGACGCGTTCAACTAATCATCCTAAAATAATCCATCGTCATATTTGATTTAATTAATCAAGTATTTTCTTAGATTTAAATATATATCCTTTTAGCACGATTTATTTTAAAATTGTAACGTTATATGTTCATCTATATATATATATATCGTAAATTCAGAATGCGCTTTCATGATATGTGATCTAGGGATATTAAACTCATTCTACATTTGTTATTAAAATTTCATGTAATTATCAAACTAATAATAATAATAATTAATTTGGGAATCCTTTGTAATTTTTATGTCTATACTATTCTTCTGTCTTTTTGTCTACCTCAACTACTTATTATAAATTTGGAAGCATCCTTTGATATTCTTCAATATCATTTGAAACCAAATATTTATTCATTTGGTGAAAAAATCGTGTAAATAATTCAATCAAAAGAAAGTTATGATTGTAATTGTGATGAGAAATCTCAACTAAATAAAACCATTTATGAAAGCATGGAGCCAAAGAGACATATATAAGAAAAAGGAGTGAATCATCACTTTGGATGTGAAGTGATTAAATAAAAAGAAATTAACAAAGGTATTTTAGACTCTTACAGTTCCTTGCATTTGATTCAACCATCTTGGTATTGTTCAATTTTTTGTATCATGACCATGCTCAAAATATACAAAATTATAAATATTTGTAGTCTTTGTTTATATCGAGCAATCCAAAAGAATCAATAAATCCTCCCACTCAACACGCAGGTAATGCACTATATATTAGTATACATTTTAAATTCAGAGAGTTATCTCATGGGATGCCATGATACACCATGATATTTCATCATATATTAATATCTATATATCAATCAATTCAATTATTATTGAAAAATTCAAACGTAATTTTATTTTTAATATATTTAATAATCAATATCAATAATTATTAAAAAAAGAAAAAAAAACTTTTAATATTACTATTTTGTAGTTTATAGCCATGTAATACCCCGAAAATTTCGTGATAAATTATTGTCTCAAATAATAATAAAAAATAATATATTATAAAACGCTGTAATTTATACAACGTTGTATAAAATTCGTTTGTCAAAAAATCATGACAAAATATGATAAGAATCCAAAAAAGAAAAATTGCATAAAATTTAATTTCACGATAATTAACATAAATAGTAAACAATCGTACATTATAATTAATTTTTTGGGGTTAAAAGACTTGTGTGATGTTATAAAAGACATTTATACTTATATTGTTTACCCAAAGGATATTGTACGAAAATATTTGACAATATTATCAAATATAAATGAAATTTTTAAATAATTTAGAAGTTAATTTAATAATATTCTTTTTATATTGATTTGTCCCGTACGAATGAGTGACCTTGAATGAAAAAAAACCAAATTTCCACACTACAGTATTTAAAACTTCATTTAAAAGTGAGAAAAATTATTCAATTTTTTCAGTATTTATTGTCTATTCATTTCGTTTTATTAAGTTAGTTCATAAACTTGGCCATTGATCAGATGGAAATATGATCATTCTTTATGCGATAAAAGTTAATTCTATTTTTTGTTACGTGATAATTTTTTATAACAATGTATTATATATATTTCGAGAATCAATTAAATATTCTCGATAAAATCGAACTAATTTTATAAACATTCAACATGGTATATATGTAGCAAACAAAATGTTAACGATATCAAGATAAGTAGTTTTAATAAACAATCAATGATCAATTTATAAGTAATTAATCCACTTATAAGATTATCACTTTTTTCGCATATTGCACGGGTCACATATTAATATAATTATAATACAAAATAAAAATACGTGATATGATATTTAATGGTGACATGAAAATTAGTTCATGGATTTGATCATCGATGGGATAAAAATTAAAGATGCAAAATTCGTTCTATGATTAAAGGTATCTTGGTTCTTACGTGAAAACTTTTTACAACAAGATTAAAAAAAATATATTATGAATTATATATATTTCAAGAATTTATGAAAAATTTTCAATAAAATCAAATCTATTAAATATTCTCAATAAAATCAAAATAATTATTAAAAAAATCTATGATGATATATACGTAGCCAACAAAATATTAACGATATCAAGATTAAATAGTCCTATATACAAAAAAATTTATAAATAATTAATCATTTATATAATATTAAGATATTTTCTGTGTATTACGCGGGTGACACGCTAATAGAAATAAAAAGCGGTGACATGGAATGACTCCTAATAGTCAACCACTTTGACTAGCAGTTCTTGGTTTCATATGTATATTCACACAAACAAAATAGGATTATCTTGTTTTGTTATACTTGGCGTTAGAGACATCCCAGTCATGAGGTCTTAGATTCTCTCACGTTCTTATCGGAAGAAAAAAAAGAGAAAAAGATTCTCTTACGTTAGTAAAATATACTACATAATAAGGATCATACGTCAACAAACAGAGATTATTCTGAATTAACTACGTATAAGGATATTAATATATTCTAATTAGCCTCTAAAAAAATAAGTTTGGATTTACGGATTCTGATTTATTGGGTGCGAGTTCGTTTCACTTAGATAACATTTAGATAAACCAACCAAGCCCATTCCATTGACTTACTAGAGTACTATTAGTATATTTTTAATTGATTTCTTGTGTCATTGCCTATGTCACTCAATTGTTTATATAGTTATGTCAATTCGAATTTTGCATTGAAAGAATACTCTGTTTTGTATCTTACATTTGGGTGAGGATAACTTAGAAAATAATCTCTATGTATCAACACGGTCATTTTGGAACCCGTTAGCACAGGGCTATGTGTTCTCGTATATGCTTAGATGAAAATTTCAATCCAAAGAAATTGATAGCATGAAAGCAACAAGATTAGCTTCTTGATCATTAACTCGAAGCAAAAGCTAAAAGAAAGGCTTTGCTGAATTGGCTAAGCAAATGACATCCTTCAAAGCTTGCTTCGTCCATTTAATTCATTGTATCACGATGAGGGTTTTCATAAGTTTCTATAAACGATATCGCTATTAAACTCAACTCGATGTCTTGTAGGTTTTGAGCTCGCAAAAAAAAAAAATGACGATTAGTTGTTAAGGCCAAACAAATAAAGAAGGGTTGGTATTCAAGGAATGCAGAAAATATGATTTTGATGGAGCAAATCTTGTATGAGGACCCTTTTCATAGTTTTTTCAAGATTTTAACATAGTTACATGTGTATAAGGAGGTTATTTAGTTACATAAGTTTCTATAGCGGAGCTAATGCAGAGATGTTCCGTTTTATCATAATTGTTCTTATGTCACGAGTTGAAACCATCCAATCAAATAGTTTCAACTTTTATCTTATTTCATGTTTCTTATCACACGAAACTATAAATTTCTTTCATTTGATAATACTGTCATGTATAAAGAACATCTCCGAACAACGTAAATCAATAATCAATCATACAGGATTATAGACTGTAGAGTTCGGTGCCGGGGGCGACGAATCGAGCGAGTGAAAGCGGGAAAAATGGTCCCACAAGAATGTGTATTTATACCATAGAAAAAGAGTCAGCTCATCATAATCATCATAACTACTTTCCTCGAAACAAACTCATTCCAATACTCATATGAAGCACTCTCAATCCACAACAAGAACAAGAAGAAGAGGAAGCTAGTTAGTCTCTGTTGTCGAAGTATCGCGATGTCCAAGATGAACCTGGTGATGTTATGCCTATGTTTGTTGGCATACTCGGCTGTGGCATCGGTCACATACGATAGAAAAGCGATAATCATAGACGGGCAGAGGCGGATTCTCCTCTCGGGTTCCATTCATTATCCTCGAAGCTCTCCCGAGGTATGTAACATGATACCACGGCGGTGAGCGAATTGATCAGTTGAGGTTGATCAATATGAATGCATTGGTTTTCAGATGTGGCCGAGTTTGATTCAAATGGCAAAGGACGGCGGATTGGATGTGATTCAGACTTATGTTTTCTGGAATGGGCATGAGCCGTCTCAAGGCCAGGTTTGTTCCTTTTGCTTCTTTTCTGGGGCTTTGTTCCTTCTTTTTTGATGTGTATGAACCCGTTTTGTCGGTTTAAACTTTTTCGTAGAGTCCATTTCTCAATAAAAAATTAGAACAGATGTTATATTGAAGTCATGAGTTGAAACCGAAATTTAAGATTTTCTAATATCGATCATGGAAGAAAGACAGTGTCATATATATGAATCGTCGGTAACCTAATAATGTAAGTTTTTAGTTTGAGATATGAGTTCGGTTTGTATGTGCTCTGGTTGGACTCTCATCGGATTCCAACATACATTTCTCTAATCCTCGTGGTGTTGTCTAAAAGTTTATTCTTTGATTTATGAAGTTCTATTTTGAGGGGAGGTATGATCTGGTTCAGTTCATCAAGCTGGTGCAACAAGCCGGTCTCTATGTTCATCTCCGGATCGGCCCATACGTCTGTGCCGAATGGAATTTCGGGTAATAATCTCCCAAATATTCAATTTCATTCGAACCAACTCGAAAAAACATCTGCATTGATCAACCATGGTTACTATAACCACAGCCAACGAGAACCAGTGTCAAAGGCTCCCCTTTATAGTATCAAAGGCTACCGTTTATGCTGCACAAACATTATTTCCATCGAATCTATGTTTAACCCATAATCAAATTATCGACCGAACACGTAATTCTTTTTTCTTAAAACAGGGGATTTCCAGTGTGGCTGAAGTATGTGCCAGGAATTGAATTCAGAACACAAAACGGACCATTTAAGGTTGGTTGATTCAAAAGGTGTCTTAATCACCTTTTTAAGACTTCACCGAACATGATTATTCCTGCCCTTTTCCTATTTACTTATTTTAATGAAGTTTGGCCCATCAAATTATCATTTCTTAAACTGTACATAAAATTTGTTTTTAGGCTAAAATGCAAGCATTCACAGAGAGGATAGCCAACATGATGAAGGCAGAGAATCTGTTTCAACCCCAAGGAGGTCCAATTATTCTGTCACAGGTAAATATAATTGTAGTACTATTTTTGTCGTTGTTACTCTAAGCTTTATTAAACTTTGATACCATACCATATGGGAAATGACAATGACGATAACGGCCATGATGGCGACCACAGATTGAGAACGAGTATGGGCCGGTTGAATACGAGATCGGAACAGCAGGGAAACTCTACACCATCTGGGCTGCGCAGATGGCCGTTGGTCTCAATACTAACGTCCCGTGGGTTATGTGCAAGCAAGACGATGCTCCTGACCCAGTGGTAAGTCGGTGTTCTCTCCTAAATTCTTAGGAGCTAAGACTTACATTGAAGAATATTAACAACAATCTTTTTTAACGGTTTTTCTCGATATTGTTTAAATGCTCTGAAACGTTAAACGGTCATTAACACTCGAGACATAGGATTGGTTGAATTGTTTTCTACTTTTTTCTCAACACTAACACACATGGGGACCTGTTGCGCATCGTGAATTGGTTTAAGCATAGGTTATACTAGCTTCATAGTTCATATAGCCGGCTCATATGCAATAAAATTTCACTGTTCAATGTCAATGCTTTCACAATCCAAGGAAATGATATTGGTAGCTGGTACTTTTCCTCTATTTGTAATTTTCTTTATAGGCACTTTTATAATGTTAATTATGATGTGGTTGAATTTGACCGTGACGGCTACTCATGCATAGAGTTTTTCCTAACATAATCTAGTAAACAACAGTTCATACAAATTTCAAATGTCACTGTTATGATTTTATCCCTTCTGTGATCATCTTTACATATTTGATTGATAGCAGATAAACACTTGCAATGCGTTCTACTGTGAAGACTTCGTCCCGGACGAGCCTTACAAGCCAAAGATGTTTACAGAGCTTTGGTCCGGTTGGTATGTCAACCCGATCACATGTCTTTTACTTATGAACTACATCCGACTTACATATTTTGCACGTATCGTGTACGTCTCACCAACTAGTTAATCAGACCCAATCCCCTCCTTTGGCGAAGAATCCCTCCTCGAGCGTCCTTTTGATCCTTTTGTTCTTCAGCTAACTTAGTATTAGCATTCGTTTCTAGTTATTGTTTCTCTCCCAAGGACAGATTCTTACGCGTTACTCAAAAAACGAATGTGGTCAATAAGATAGACCCTTTATATGCTGATATATGGCTCCCTTTTTACCTCTTTACTAATTTGCCTCCATGGAATAGACCCATCTAGTGATCATGAATGAGTAACAATCATTAACCTATAGGCACCTTGATCATAACCACTTGTTACAGCATAATGTCAATTGATTACATCTTTTTGCTCATTGATTGATCTACGTTGCATTCTATGTATAGGTACACACAATTTGGTGGTGCAGTTCCATATAGACCTGTTGAAGATATAGCTTTTGCAGTGGCCACATTCATACAAAATGGGGGCTCTTTTGTCAACTACTACATGGTATCACTTTATATTGTTTCAACTCAACAAACTCATTCTTTTGAGCCATTATTGGTCATCCCTTAATGAGTAGTGATCATATTTACTTGTGTACACAAGTTTTCATAATTGAGTGTTCTTATTATGGTTTATTCACCTCTTTAGTACCATGGAGGCACCAACTTCGGAACGACCTCTGGCCGCTTCATCGCCACTAGTTACGACTACGACGCTCCCATCGATGAATACGGTATGTTTCAGAGTACATGAGAAGTTATTAAGTGGAATGCTCCCATCACGTGGCATATGGAATCAGATAGTTATGACTCTTAGATAGTGATGAATAATCTGAAACTGTGACAATAGTTGATGTACAAGATCAACGATCTTACGATATGTCGCAGGATGAAAGTTCCGCGACTAATAGCACGTTTAAAGCGATAAAGACCTGTCGATTTCGTTATCAATCAATGCCACACATTTCAACATTGATGGTTTTGGCTTCGAGTCTATTCATCCTTGTTGGTTTGTTACATGTGCTAGGGTTGGCAAGGGAACCAAAGTACACACACTTGAAGTATCTTCACAATGCCATAAAATTGTGTGAGCCTGCCTTGGTTTCAGCTGACCCAGTTGTGACCACACTAGGATCGCAGCAAGAGGTCATTCTCATCTCTTTTCATCTATATTGTTTTAATCTTCACAGTTATTTTATCAGTTGACACAATATATCAAGACACGTAATCCCTGAACCCTTTATGAAATCTATTGTTGAATCCTATGATGACTTTAAGTGAAGACATCAGTTTGTTGTATAGGTTCATGTGTTTAACGCGAGCACTGGGGTGTGTGCCGCCTTCCTAGCAAATTATGACACGAACTTGAGGGTTAGTCTTACATTTGGAGGGGCGCAGTATGAGTTGCCTCCTTGGTCTGTCAGCATACTTCCTGATTGTGAGAACGAAGCCTTCAACACCGCTACGGTAACGCGACAAGTCCCTAGTTTTGTAACATTGTTCGAAGCAGCTAACAGACAGTTACATGGGCTTACTATTAGATAAAGGTCATGAACTTTAAATCCTGAAGCAATTTTTAGTACATTTTGACCAGGTTATTACTCCGAGTTTCCACGCAAGGATGACTCCAATTAGTAATTTTTCGTGGCAATCTTACGTTGACGAAACTCCAAATGCTGATGACGACAGTGCATTCTCATCTATCGGATTGTACGAGCAGCTTAACGTAACAAGGGATACTACGGACTACCTGTGGTACATGACAGAGTATGTCGCTTCAGTCAATGCCACTTCTTTTGCTGCTTATCACAACTGCATAGATGCTTCTTGCTTATGTTATTTTTCCCTTCTTTTCTGATGGTCCATTTCAGCGTGGTCATTGATAGCGACGAAGAGTTCCTGCAGACGGGTAACTATCCGGTTCTCACGGTCATGTCAGCCGGGCATGCTTTGCATGTTTTCATCAATGGCCAGCCAGAAGGTACATGGCATGGCACGTTACAGCAAATAATGCACTGAAGATTACAAGAAATGGTTTCATTGAAGGTTTAGTCTTACTCGCATTGTATCCTACTTTCGCAGGAATCGTCTATGGGTCATTGGATGACCCAAAATTGACATACGGTCAGCAAGTGAAGCTATGGGCAGGCGTTAACAGGATCTCTCTTTTGAGCGTTGCTGTCGGGCTTCAGGTTCGTTCTTAGTTAATTCGAGTGCAAATCATTGGATATAACACAGAAGTTCATTTGTTTGATTTTGGAGTATGATGTGTATTCAGAACGTTGGACTTCACTTTGAGATGTGGAACGAAGGTGTTCTTGGTCCAGTCACGCTGTCGGGGCTCAACCAGGGAACAAGAGACTTGACATGGCAGACATGGTCTTACCAGGTTTGTATAGACGAAGCACTTATGCTAATAATAACCCAAAGCGCTCCATGCACAAGATCATTACAGAAATTATGATTTGTCCTAACCATTAAGATGATAACTGAATACACGAACCATTTAGATACCAACAAGATGAACATAAGATTGACTTCTTTGTTGCTATTCTGTAGAGCAGATTGGCATGAAAGGCGAAAAGTTAGGTCTTGATACTCTCAGCGGCAGCTATTCTGTGGAATGGACAGGAGGTGGATTACTGTCACAAAATCAGCCCTTAACATGGTACAAGGTATAGACTATGCCAAAATGCTGTCAAACTTCCTCAAGGACACCAACTTCAACGAGCACGGTACTAAATTTAAAATTCCCAATGCAGACTACTTTTGATGCGCCAGCAGGAACGGATCCGCTGGCTTTAGATATGAACACGATGGGAAAAGGGCAGGTGTGGGTTAACGGGCAGAGCATCGGACGACACTGGCCAGCATATACAGCGCCTTCAGGCAACTGTAGCCAGTGTAGCTATACAGGATGGTTTACTGAGACTAAATGCCTGAGCAACTGCGGCCAGGCCTCTCAAAGATGGTTAGAAAAGCTCGAAGCAAGCATAATCTTCGGCATTTTAATTATGTTAATTTAACATCTGTTCGTTGCAGGTACCATATTCCAACATCCTGGTTGCAGCCGACAGGGAACTATCTGGTTGTTTTCGAAGAATGGGGAGGCGATCCAAGCGGTATTTCATTGATCGCAAGACAAGTGTGACCGCAGAACCGATGATAAAGCTACATTCTTTGTTCAAAACACACAACAGATTCTTTCTACAACGCATCCTTGCGCATAAAAACAATCAGGACATCGTCGTGGGAAATGCTAGGAGCAGGTTATCGCTTAGGTAAAAGCTGTGTACATAAGTAAACTCACACGAAAAGATTTATCTATAGTTCTACACTTCAAGCTTTCGGATTCACAAAATGAATCTGAGGAGTTTGGGACACAGAATTATAGACGATAAGAATTCTTTGGAGCGTCCTCTTTTAGCTAGCTATGCTCCGTCCTGTTCGCTTCATACTGTAAAATACACCACATTGTATCCCACATTGTGCTCAATATCATCCTTTCACTCGTATTGATGCTTCCATTCATGTTATGTTACATCCGTCATGTTTCAATCAACAATCAGTAGCAAGATCCAAAGGTAAACAACAGAGATAACATCTGAGTTTCCTCATTGTTTAACTTCTGAAAGCCAAGCAAAAATGTACATTCTTCAAACATTTTATTAGCACAATCCACCGGTGCTCGCAAAAATCTCCTTACACGGATAAATATATGGGTGAAATCCAGATGAAAACTTTTACTGCGAAATGCATCCAGGAAAACAGAATCAGGGAGAGAATATGTTACACGGTCTACTTCCAAAACTGCGGGAGAAAAAAACGAACAGGAACACCGGAGTGATTCTGGTTACTCATTGCGCGCCAACAGGTGGAAGGGAGTTTGCAATATTTGAAGGCATCAATATGTTGAAACCATCAGCAGCTGTTGACATGATCATCCCTGGGATCTGCGCATGCCAGTGAAGTTCCTTCAAGTCCTTTTGACCCTGCACATGATCAAAAACATGTTGCGACATGTCAAAATATGACGGTGAACACGAATATGGAGTTCCAAAGATGGGAGAAACAGGAACCTGATGAACAAAGAGGAGCTGCGGAGGTAGATCGCTTGGAGCATTGACATTTTCTGACATCTGTGCTCTAAACTCGGCCTCCTCTTCCTCGTCTCTCTCCAAGGAAAGGTCCCATATACTGGAAACAGAAGAAAAAAAATCAGTTTGCTTCATGTTTTAAGAAACCACTGGTGAGAACGAGGAAAAAAACTCATAGGGTTGCAACACTCCTCGACAATAAAGTTGTGTTTCGTTCTTACGTCAGCTGATTATCAGATGAAGTAACGGCAAGAGTGGAGCCCTCATGTGGGCTCCACTCGATGGACGTAATGGGATGCTTGTGGTACTCGAAATGAGCAACCGGAGAATGGTCCACCTGCCAAAGAAGGGCTCAAAGGTTAAAGTAATTGAAAGGAAAAGAAAAACCGAGTACTGTTCAAGGAAGATTTACATTGATTGCTCTAAGATCTCGAATGGAAAATGAGCCATCATCCGACCCAGATGCCAACATACAGCTCGCCAACCTGACATCACAAATCAATTTCCGGTCTCTTTTCATTCGTATCTAAATTTTTCATTGGAGAAGGAAATTTCCTGGTACACTTACGCCTACCTATTCCATGAAATAACATTAACATCTGTATTGTGAGCTTTGAAGTAGAAGGCAGGGGACTTTCCGAGACGTGTATCCCAAATTCTGATACATCCATCCGCTGAACAAGAAGCGAACACATTCTCTTCTGTAGGGCTCCACTGAAAGAATGACAATCTAACAT
>JAOVYX010016540.1:0-24394 GCA_035668315.1 Drosera spatulata
TCTTCATCCCCTTACTTTCTATACTACACCATCTTATTTTCCTATATTTTGTCGCTCCCCCCCCCCCCCTCCCCTTTTTTGTCCATTACTTTAATACTATGAAACCACTTACAAATAAGTTATAATATTATACTCTCAAGTAGTACAACTTTACAAGTATATGTTAATATAATCATTATATTATCAAAACTTTCCATCTTACCTATAGATTGTTTACATATTATCACATTGAACCTGAAAAACATATTAAATTTATTAAGAAAATTTATGTATAAGTAGTGTACAATATATACTAATGTTTTCTCCAGAAAAAAATAACAAAACTATTAGTAATATAATAAATATTTTACCCTTTGTTACTATTATATTTGTTTTAAAACAACTAACATATGTTATACTAGTCGGCCCTAATACTCAATTCCTCGCTCCGACCTTGTTTGAAGCCTTGGGCTTTCCTCAAAGGTTTATTTTTGGACGATGAGTTGTTTGACCTTTGCCCAATATACTATAAATCTAAATGGATCTGTTTATCATAGCTAATCCGATCTCTTGATTGGGTCGGACCGTATGATGGTCCGATCGTATGTTGGACCGATCTGATGATGCGGGACCGATCTGAGGATGCGTCAAACGATCTGCATACTAAAAACCAAGAAAATGCCGTTAGCCGGGAGACCGAGATGCGTACCTTGGGCACCCGCTCCGAAGCTCAAATTAGTATGTGTCCGATCTGAGTGAGAGAGAGATAATAAGAAAAAGTGGTGGAATGTGAAGGAGAATGAGAAAATGAGGGAAGATCCCCACCATGGGAATGGTGAAGAGCATTTATAGGGAAGAAAACCCTAATTGGATGGGCTTTTCTCTTTCCTTTCAAGGCCTATTTTTCTTACCTTTCAAGACCCATTTTCCTTATCTTTTAAGATTTATTTTCCTTATGTTGACTCTTCCTTCTTACCAATGGAAGAAACATTTGACTTGACTTGTGCTTGACCATAATCTTGACCCCGGTGATCATCATTTTATCCCCCAAGCCTTCGAGAGACTGATCGATCTGGTCGGCGCGAAGGGTTGCATTCTCTTTTATCTGTTCTTAGGGTGGAGTGTAGGATGATGTGTCCGATTGAGCATCTTCCCTTCTTAGATTGTACTGAGTTCTGAACAACCGGATCGATCTTTTCGATCGAACAACTTTCTTAAAAGGGTAACCACTTCAGGGTAGGGTCGTTATTGAGCATTATAAGGGACTCTCTGCCATCGTGCCTAATCTGGGGTCTTTTGCCCGGTCTGCGCTAGTTGAATGGATCAGGTCTTTCTTGGGGACCCTTTGCCCCCGTTTCCCCAGCCCAGGGTTAGGTGCTTTGACTTGGATGGGTCGGACCGATTCGGTCGTTTATGTTGCTATCGTCAACCATTTCTTATTCTCGACAGACGTGCATACACTGATGGGGATCCAGGGGGCAGCGTCCCCGAAAGATAAACGAAATGAAGATATCCCCAAGTCGGACCTAGTTAGGTGGAATAGAGAACCTTGGTTCTTCCTTTGACTAATGTTTGACCAACCTTCCTCCTTTGAAAATCCTAGTTCTCTTTGACCATGGTTAGATCAAGCCTTGACCAACCTTATATTCCACCAACCATTCATATATATATATATATATATAAGATTAAGGGTGGTGGTGATCTTTTGTTCTTTCTCTTCATTCATATTCCACCAATCATTCCAACATATCATGGGAGAGGAAACCGGCCAAGAACGATGTTCCGTGGTTGGAGATCGTTAGGCATGTGGAGTGAGGTGGGTCCGTTCATTTGGATGACGTGAAGTGAGGTCGAACTTGGTAAGTTTAGCCCATCCAGTTTGGCTTTGCTAGTTAGAGGTCGTCCCAGCCAGTAGTGCGAGGTTGATCTGGTCGAGTGGCGAGTTCGGGTATCGTGGTTGTGCGGGTACCGTGGTTGTGCGGATCCGAGGTCGGACCTCCAAGCTCCTCGGGATGTGCTCAATGGTGGCGAGGTCAACCGGGTTTAAGGTCGGGTTTTCGTATGGGGCCGATCGATTTCGCTGTTTCGGTCGGTGAGCTTGTTTGAGGTCGTCCGCCCAGAGGTACGAGGTCGGACAGCTCTTGGGAGGTCGGACGGTACCACGAGGTCGGACAATTTTTAGGAGATTGGACGGTTTCCTTGTCCCGATTTATTGATTCTCACAAGTAGATATGGATTATAATTTATGCTCTTTACTTGATGATGTCGATTCTGATTTGGAGGGTATGGGATGTGGTCTTGCAGACGTTCCCTTAGATCGATCGGCCCTTCTTGACCTTGTTGTTCTCCCATAGTCCCGACCTCTTGGAGGTAGAAAAGTCTACGAAGGGGCGAAGGAGGTCTTAGGACACGATTCTCCCCCTCGTAACCTACGGCTCACCGAGTCTCATTCGACCGGCCGTTCTTCAGGGGGCGTGATCGATTCTCCTTGCGCTGACCCCGCCCATGAGACCTTGTCTTCGGACAGGGACTCTTCGGACAGGAAGGGCGGCGAGGGTCGTACACGCGAGATTCCACCCGAGGTATTCAGTTATCCTTCTTGGATCTCTGAGCAGAGGTTGAAGTCCCTTAGATCCGAGTTCTTTATTTTGCGTGGTTCTACTATAGATAGGCATAAGTCTAGACAATGGATATGTACTCGGATGAAGAGCTCAGTTCTTCCCATCTACCTTGATACTTTGAGGGGCGGACTGAGATTCCCAATTCATTGATTCATCAGTTCGATTTCCGATATACAGGGATGTGTCCTTCCATGTTCTTGTCCAACTCAATCAGGATGATGATTCGGTTTTATGTGGCCGCTCGAGAGTTGGGCGTGGATAGCGTGGCCATCACACCCAAGCTTCTTTTTAGTTTCTTCTGTCTGAACTACCGTGAGAATGGTTGGTATCACCTAGGCTCGCGATCGGGTAAAGTGTTTTTGATCGATTTTAAGGATAGTCACCGGTGGCGTGACTAGTGGTTGTATGTTCGATGCACGTATGGAGCTTTGCTTGACTTTGCTACCCATTGGTGATCGGGTGTTTCTCTTGCCTATATCCGATCTCCTATCCTTGGTCTGGACGAGAGGGCAGCCAGATCAATTATTGGCCGTTTCATTAAATCTACGCACACCTTCAAAGTGTTGGACTTGATTGCCGAGGAGTTCTTCCATAAATATGATATGCGTGAGTATCGTTCTATTTTTGCTCCTCTTCAGAGTTTTACTGACCAATCTGGACCCTGTCCCATCCTCAGAGCCAATTGGACTAGTGGAGGTCGCCCCGTGCCTGACCCAAGAGATGAGGAAGGGGAAGAAGAAGGCATCGGACACAAGCAGGAGGGGAGAAAAGAAGGGTGCCAATGTCGAACCTTTAGATAGCCGCCCGTCCAAGTCTCTGCACATCAGTAACTCTTGACCCCCTAGGTCGGTCGGGTCTGAGACCGGTCCACCCATGCTTGTTTCTCAATTGGACGACCTTCTAGGAGGAGTCGTACATCCGACTGGTCCGGCTGGTGAGGATGCTTATGTTCCGACTTGGAGGATTCATCCTGAGGCCTTAGCTTGGACGACGGGGTTCAACGCCCATACTATACTTGAGTTCATCTACCTTCCTTCCGACTGAGCGATGCAATCCGTAGCGAAACATGAGAGTTTTAAGCGTTGTGTCATTCGTAGTGCTTATAGGGTGCTTTCTTCTTCTCCTTCCTTTTCTCTCTTATATATCTGTTTGTGCGATTGACTATTTTGTTTCGTTTTGTAGAATGTGATTGGCACACTTGACCTTCTTCACTGCATGGATGATCTAATCATTGAGAACCGCAATCTTCAATAATCTCAAGATCAGAGTCAGGTGCTTCGGTCCGAGCTAGAAGAGGAGAGGAAGAAGTGGATCGAGGCCGAACGAGATCTTTCGAGCATGCAGGTTTTTCAAGTAGCTGCTATTGCCAAGCTCGAGATGTCGATCGACGAGGTTGCCCCGCTATGGAGGGAGTTTGAGGCGGCAGATGTGAGGGTCGAGGAGGCTGAGGAAGTTTCGACAAGGGGTTCGAGTTCGGGTTTGATGAGTTGGAGGAATTCTGTAAAATGCTTTTCTCAAACGTCCCGGGACAGAAGCTGGATCTCAAGTCTCTTAGTAGCTACCTGGCAATTCGACGTCGCCTCCCTATTTATGCTTTCATGTACTTTCTTCTAGTCCAGAATTTAGTTCGAACCTTTTGATGTACTCTATTGGCTGTTAGGCTATTTCAATCTTCTAGACTCTTTCAACCTTGAAACATTGGGTTCCCTTCGGCTTATCCATGCAGTCATTCTGTCGTAGGGGTATACGACTCAATTTTCTAGTCTTTTCACTAGGTCGGTCGATTATTGTCCCGTCAAGTCATGGTGGTCCGTTTGGTCTTTGGCCATTCTGGCCGCTATCTTACCGCCTAAAGGTGGTTTGTTCGGCCGCCTTTTTCTCTAAATCTTGACGGTTTGTTCAGACATCGATCATTCCAGTCATTGTCATAGAGAAATTAGATCGGTTTTGTCAAGACATTAACAGTGTTCACATAATTGCATTTGACAGAATACGATCCTTTTATTCAACTTTGATGAAACTAATACATAGTCATTTCAGGACTTATTTAGACCATTCAATCATCACTTCAGGATAATTTTAGCCTAGCCTAGCACATCATTATTCGGATCGGTCATAATCACTTCAGGATATAAGCCGACTAGTTTCTCCATCTCAAACAAAGTAGAACTTAAGGTCATTCGTACTAAAGGTTCGAGGTGGCTCCTGCCCATTAGGTCGAGCTATCTTGCATGCTCTATGCGACCAGACTGAGATGACTTTGAACGATCCTTCCCAATTTTCGGGGAGCTTGCCCCCAGTTCTTCCCGTTTCAAATTCAACCTTCCTCAAAACCAAATCTCCTACCTTGAGTTGGCGAGGTCTGACATTAGAATTGAAGTACTTAGCAATCTGTATTTGGAAGTCCCGAGCTCGGACATGAGCTTCTTCTCTCGTTTCTTCTAGAAGGTCGAGCTCGTCCCTTATGAGCTACTCATTTTTCCCCTTGTCATATCCCAAGGCCCATGCGGTTGGAGTTTGGAGCTCGACGGACACCACTGCTTCCATTCCAAAGGCAAGTGCGAAGGGGCTCTCCCTAGTCGACCGCTTTGGGGTCGTTCGGTATGACCATAGGATGGCAGGTAGTTCATCAGCCAATAGTCCCTTTGCTAAGGCAAACTTTTTGGCTAAGGCATTTTTTATTTCCTTGTTCACAGCTTCAACTTATCCTTTGGTCCGGGGGTGCTTGACTAAAGCGAACCTCTGCTCGATGCCAAACTTTTGACAAAATTCGGTGAAGGTCGTGGTAGTGAATTGAGTTCCATTGTCGGAGATGATTATCTTTGGAATTCTAAACTGACAAACGAGCGATCTCCAAAGGAACCATTTCGTAACCCAAGCTGTGATCTTCGGGACGGCCTTCGCTACGATCCACTTAGTGAAATTTTCAACAGGTACTATGACAAACTTTCTTTTTTCGGGTATCATAGGAAAAGGAAGAAGGATGTTGATTCCCCATTGAGCGAATGGCCAAGGGATCTCTATGGATGTCATTTCTGTGGCAGGTCTCTTGCTTAGGTCGGCCATCCTCTGGCATTTGTCATACTTCTGCACTAAGTCTTTTGCGTCGGCTTTGATGGTAGGTGAGAAATATCCTTGTCTCATACATTTATGTGTTAAGGTTTGTGCTCCATGATGCTTTCCGCAAATTCCTTCATGGACCTCGGTTAGAATATACCTAGCTTTGGTCGATCTTAGGCACTTCAGTAGAGGCATGGAGTAGGATCTTCGGAATAGGACTTGACCTATTATTAAGTACTCTGGGGCGATCTGTTTGATTCTTAGGACTTTTTTCGGTCCTCCGATATTGTCCCGTGCTCGAGATACTGTCTCAGATTATCCACCCATGACGGAAAGACCTCGATGGCGTCGATCTGATTGCTATCCTTCTTGGGTGATCTCACCACTTCGGTCAGTAGCCTGTCTTCGGTCCATTTGCTTGATTCGGACGGAAGCTTGCTTAGGGCATCTGCTGTGCTATTCTCCCCCGGAGGAATTTATCGAATCTGTAGGTCGACAAATGCCTTGATAAGTCTTTGTGCATGAGATACATATCCTTGCAACTCGGGTCCAACCTCGCACCTGCCTCCAACTTGTTCCATGACTAGTCTCGAGTCCGAATGGATCTCCATACGATCGATTTTGAGATGCTTTGCTAAGCTAAGAGGTAAGATTAGTGCTTCATACTCAACCTTGTTGTTTGTGGCCTCGAACTGGAGTGTGATCGAGCAAGGGAGGTTCCATCCGGTCGGAGAGATTAGAAGTACCCCTGCTCCCGATCCCTCCTTGCAAGAAGAACCATCAATACAGGTCTTTCATGTTATTGGGGCGATCTCATTTCCGATCGATTCCTCTTGTTCGACCCGATCTGGGCTGAACTGGCACTCCGCCATGAAGTCCACAAAAGCTTGAGCTTTTATGGCATTCCGTGGCTCATACATGATCCCGTATTCACTTATTTCCACAGCCCATTTCATCAATCGTCTGTATATTTGAGGCTTGTGGAGGACTTATCGCAGAGGTAGGTCCGTCACCACGGCGACAGAATGAGCTTGGAAGTAGGGTCTTAATTTTGTCGTTGCAGTAACAAGTGCTAGGGCCACCTTCTCTAACTTGGGGTATCGAAGCTCAGAACCGTGCAATACTTGGACCCTCGTTGTAACCTTAGGATAACAACAGATACGGCCTCTTCAGAGACCGTGAGGTAGAGGTAGAGGCGCTCCCCCTCTTGAGTCCGAGTGAGAAATGGGATCTCTTGAAGATACTCTTTGAACTGGACGAAGGCGGTCTGACATGTTTGATCCCATTCTATTTTTGACCCGGCTTCCCTTAATGTCTTGAAAAATCCATTCGGCTCCTTTGGAGAGGAACCGACCGAGTGCAGTGATACACCTAGTTAGCCTTTGGATGTCCCGTCTTGTCTTAGGCGGTTTCATCTTGAGGATTATTTCGACCTGAGCCGGATTTGTTTCAATGCCTCGGTGTGTGACGAGGTACCCCAGGAATTTGCTAGATGCCACACCGAAGACGCATTTGGAAGGATTGAGTCTCATCTTATACTTCCGCAAGAGGTCGAACGTCTTGCTCAGGTCAGACACATGCAGGTCAACCTCCTTAGACTTGGTCAGCATGTCTCCCCATAGATCTCCATCATGCTCCTCAATAATGGTTTGAAGACCTTGTCTACTAGACGTTGCTAGGTCGCACCAGCATTCTTGAGTTCGAACGGCATCATTACATAGCAGTAAGTCCCTAGGTCAATTATGAAGGATGTTTTCTCACGATCTTTCGGAGCCATAAATATTTGATTGTATCCGAAGAAAGCATCCATGAATGACAAGAGCTTGTGGCCGGACGTTGCATTAACTAGTTGGCCGATCCTCAGGAGGGGATATGAATCCTTCGGACATGCCTTGTTTAGGTCGGTGAAGTCAACCCATATCCGCCATTTGCCATTTGCTTTCTTCACCGTGACAACATTAGTCAGCTACTCTCGGTATTTTACTTCATGGATGAAGTCGGCTGAGAGGAGCTTACCAACTCCTTCTGCAATGGCTCGGTTCCGTTCTTCCATGAAGTGCCTTCTTTTCTGCTTCACTGGTCGAGCATTCTTGTCTACTGCCAATCGATGCACGATCACGTCTGGATCGATGATCGGCATGTCTGAGGGTGACCAAGCAAAGATGTCTCAGTTGGAGCGGAGGAACTTGATCAAGTTTGATCAGACGGGGTTGATCAATTGAGAACCGATCTTTACACATTTGGCTTAATCGTCCGGGTTCAGCGGAATCTTGTCTAAGTCTTCGACTGGTTGGGGCTGAGGCTCGACCAACCTTGGGTCGAGGTGCAGTTGGAGGGTTTCTTTTCCTTGTCGTCCGGGTATTGCTTCAAGGTGGCTATATAGCATACCTTCGAGGCCTTTTGGTTACCTTTGATCATGCCTTCTCCTTTCGGGACAGGAAACTTGATCATCACATAACATGGAGCAATCATCATTTGGAGGTCCACTATGGATGGTCAGCCGAGAATCCCATTGTAGGCAGAGGGAAGGTCTATCACCAAGAAGTCTGCCATTTATGTCCGAGTCCAACCGATAGTTTCATCTCTCACACTTAGTGATAGGGACATATACCCCTTCGGATATACGATCTCTCCTGCGAACCCGATCAAAGGGGTACGGAACGGCTTGGGATCCTTCTCGGTTATTCCCATCCTCTTTATGATAGAGAGGTATAGTATGTCGACAGACGAACCACTATCGACCAACATGTTTTCGACATCGTAATCCCCAATATGGAGGGTACGACAAGGGCATCATCAAGGGGGAACTGGATTTTCCGGTTGTCCTCGGGTCCGAATTGGACAACAAGGTCAGTCCGTATCTTCTTTCCTTCATTGGCAGTGGAGTCATCTTGAGGGTCTCGGCTCCTACGAGGGGTCTTCAGACCCTTTTTCGGGGCGATGCCCCGATGATCACATTAATGCGCGGACGCTGTGAAGGCCGATCCAGCTCCTTCTATTCGTCGGGTGACCTTGGTCGTTCCTTCCCTTTCTTGGACGGACGACCGACCTCATGCCCTCGATTTGCCTCCAATTTCTTGAGATGTCCTTTCCGGATCAATTCCTCTATAGTGTCTCGTAGGTGGCGGCATTTTTCCGTGTCATGATCGTGGTCTTTGTGATATTGGTAATACCGAATCTTGTCCTTTGGAGCACCAAGGAAGAGTTGTTTCTTTAGGTTCTTGATCAAGAGGTTTTCCTCTTGTGCGTTAAAGGGAGTATACTTGTTGTCATTGTGGGAGGTCGATCGAGCGATGTTGTTACCCGATCTCTTACCCTTCGGATTTTTCTTGTCCGGTACTCGGTCAGTCTTCTCGGGTCTTCCTTCCTCCTTTTTTGTTCGGTCGAGATTCTCCTCCTTATTAGTTTGTTTCGTCCAGAGTCTGAGCCTCCAATTACGGATCTCCGTTGCCGTCTCAGCATGAATGTGTTTTCCCAACTTGACTAGAAGGTCGGAGTATGTCCATCGTTCTCTCTTTGAGAGGCTATATGAGAGGTCATCACTCGTCAAACCTTTTATCAAGGCTTTACATATCTCATGATCAACCGGATCTTCAACCTTAACCTTCTCAGTGTTGAATCTCTCGACGTGCGATCTACGATCCTCGCCCGGTTGTTGAAAGTTCTTGTACATATGGCTAGATGTGAGCCTTTGTCATTTGCTATTAACATATTGCTTGTGGAATGGTTCAGCCAATTCAGCAAACGAACCTATCAATCCAATTGGAAGATTATTGAACCACGCTCGGGCCGGTCCACAGAGAGTGGTTGAAAAAGCCTTGCACATTATGGCGTCGGGCGCTCCTTGGATATTCATTATGGTCTGGAAGTTATGACGGTGCTTGTCCGGATCGGTCATCCCATCATAGGTGTCACATGATGGCATGCGGAACCTTTCAGGGGAAAGTTGCTCGTTGATCTCGGCCATGAAAGGAGTGTCCGTTTTGTATACTCTTTCATCGTTCCTGAAACGGGATCCTCGCTCGGTCTGCTCAAACATCTTGAAAGTTGCTCCACTTTTTGTTCCAAGGGAATGGGTTGTTCATCAGGTTGGAGCGGGAAAACCTGAGAAGCTTAGGTCCCGTCTGGTCTGTCGGGTACAAGGGGTCTGGAGTTTATCGACCGAGCGTTCAGATGGATTCTTAGGTCTTCCTACCCATAATTGATGTGATTTCTGAGGTCTTCTTCTTCGGCTCGAAGATGTTCTACACCGACTTGGTTAATCTGGTGCCGAAGGTCGGTCGGGCCAGTTGGGGGTTCTCGTTCCACATTTCGCGGAGGAACGACAGGTGCTCCCCTCTCCACGTTCTGTGCGGGCGCCACGTCCGGGTGTGGGGGTAGCCTATCGTTCACTAGGTTTCTCATCTCCCTTAGAGCGTCTTGCATTTGTCAGGTCATTTCTTGACGTAACTCTTTGTACATGCCTTCAGTAGCGTACTGAACTGTCGAGCTCTCAGCCATGTACTTAGCTTGGGGTGGCATCGGGTCGGCCCTTGTGCGGACCGATCGCAAGGGTCTATTACGTGGGAGTGGCATAAACGGAGCGCGACTAGCGGAAGGCATGTTGGTAGTTCGGCTTCGAGATATTGGCATGATGATGCGTTGATCGTTGTCCCTACTTGACGCACCAAACTGTTTGTCACAGCTCGTCCGATCTCTTTATTGGGTCGGACCGTACAATGGTCCGGTCGTATGTCGGAGTGATCTGATGATGCGGGATTGATTTAATTTGGGGATGCGTAGAACGATCTGCACACCAAGAACCAAGAAAACGCCTTTAGCAGGGAGACCAAGTTGCGTACCTCGGACACCCGCTCTGAAACTCAAGTCAGTATATGTCCGATCTGGGTGAGAGAGAGAGAATAAGAAAAAGTGATGGAATGTGGAAGAGATTGAGAAAATGAGGGAAGATCCCCACCATGGGAATGGTGAAAGGTATTTATAGGGAAAAAAACCTAGTTGGGTGCTGGTCACTAGTGCTGCTTGGGATGCGCACAACTCTAGAAGTGATGATGGGAAGAAAGAAGATACCAAGAGTGAATCAAAGAAATGTCTCATGGTTGATATACCGATTGAGACAGATACCAAGAGTGAGATAAACATCATCTTCGAAACTCTTAGAAATAACATGCATATTCTTCCAAAAGAAAAGTCTCGTTCAAATCTTTAATGTCATTCTTGATGCACATAAACATGTATCTGATCTAGCTACTGTGTTAGAACCCGAGGTCATAAAATTGAGGAAACAATATACTAGTAAAAGGAAATCTGCAAGTTGAAAATGACATGTTCGGGAAAGCCTATGATGAGGTGATAAAAAAAATATTGAACTGGAAAGTCGAATGAAAGGTTACAAAGTCAGGATTAGTCCCATCCGGTATAGTCTGGCAGACCAGGTCTTGCCGTTGTTAAAGCTAAAACTACTATCCTCCTTAAATGAATGTTGAATGTGAAAAGAAAACTATAATGGTAACTAATGAACATAGATATAAACATGAAGATGAATGTTCCATTAAGCGTGTTCCAGTAGGTAGGATTGATCTTGATAAATTGTTGTGTATGTTCAACAAGTTTGACTATGATCAAAAGCTTATAATGACTGCTCCCATTCAACCATGGGAAAGAAGGAAGCGCATCGACTTACCAGTTAATCAAGTTTGCATGCTTTGTTGTAAATATAGTCATACCAGAGATACAAGCATTCGACAGTTAACCCTTATGACACCAAATCCATTGCTCAACATGCTCATTCTTACGATTTATCAACCCCTACTTGTTGGGATGCATGCTTTAAGGGACCCAACATAAGGTGGGTTCCTAAGCAATGGAACTAACTTGTTTTTGCAGGTCAAGGTGGGAAGGACAACTCATGATTTTTGGACAGCGATTGTTCCAGGCACATGACATGGGATCGGTCCCTGCTGGTGACATAAAAAGGGGGTGCGATAACTTTCGAAAATAATGGACAAAGTGAAGTTGTTGTCATGTGTAAGGTTGAAAAAACTCTGCATAACTCAATTGATGATGTACTACACATAGATGGTCTCAATCGTAACTTGCTTAGCATTTCACAGTTGTGTGACAAAGGTAATAAGGTTGTGTTCAATGCTAACCATTGTGATATGAGAGACTTATACATGATCAGGTTGTGCTTCAAGGAAAAAAGAGTCAGGGACGTTGACAAGATCACATTGATATTGATGAAAATCAGGTTCCAATCACCGAATCACAAAAGCCAATCCAAAATGAAGAACACGGGAAAATATCGATAGGACCAATTTCAACCTACTCAGGAAGAATTCTCAAAGAAGTGGAAATAGAAGAGTTCACATCCTACAAACCAGATCATTGGATCACAATACAGTGGAGTACAGACCAGATCATCATCATCACAAAGCTATCACAATATTTGCGCTTACTCTGCTTGTTTTTTTTTTTTTTCGTTTACTATTGAGCCTAATGGAATTAGTTCTGCATTAAAAGATCCAAATTAGGTCATAGAAATGAAAGAAGAACTCCATTAGTTTGAAAGAAACTAGGTATGACACTTAGTTATAGAGTTGCATATCACCCCGTGATAGATACTAAGTGGGTCTTTAGAAACAAGTTAGATGATGATGGCAATAACAAAAGAAATAAAGCAAGGTTAGTTGCAAAAGGTTATAGCGAAGAAGAGGACATAGATTTTGAGAAAACCTTTGCATCTGTAGCCAGGCTTGAGGCAATTATACTTCTAGTTGCCTTTGCAACTCACATGAATTCTAAACTTTACTAAATAGGCATTAACAGTGCTTGTCTTAATGTTTATCTTAAAGAAGAAGATTATGCTGAACAATCCCTTGGCATTGAAGACTTAGCCTTCCCTGATCATGTTTATAAGTTAGGTAAGGCCTTCAATGGTTTGAAGCAAGCTCCTCAAGCTTGGTATGAGAGGCTATCTGATTTTCTTGTATCACATGGATATAAAAAAGGAAACTTTGATAAAACCTTGTTTTTGAAATCCAATGATAAGAAAAACTTGTTAGTTTACTACCAAGTCTACGTTGAGAGGCTATTTGGTGCTACTAACCAATCTTTATGTTAAGAATTTTCCATGTAAATGACTAGTTAATTCGAAAAGAGTATGATGGTAGAATTAAATTTCTTCCTAGGACAACAGAATAAACAGATTGGTACCGGTACCATCAACCACTAGCATAAGTATCACATTGAGTTACTCGGAAATTTTGATATAGAAGACTCTAAGCCTTTTGATACACCAATACCCACTGCCTATAAGTTGGATAAAGATCCTTAAGGTAAGTGTGTGGAACAAAAGGTATACGGAGATATGTTAGTCTCATTCTATATCTAATTTCAAGTAGAGCAGACATTATGTTTGTTGTGTATCTTTAGCAAGATTTAAGGCTAATCCCAAGGAGTCACATTTGAAACCAGTAAAGAGGATATTGAGTTACTTGAATGGTGCACAGGAGATTGGACTATGGTGTTATGTTGGCACCAATCCCATGCTAGTTGGTTACTCAAACGCAGATTTCACAAGTTATCTTGTAGATAGAAAAAGCACCTCTGGTACTTGTCATTTACTTATTCCTTGCTTGATTTTCTCGAGTTCTAAGAAGCAGAATTCAATTGCTTTATCCATAATTGAGGCTGAGTATATAACTGCTTGTCTTTATGGCACTTAGATTCTACGGATAAAACAACAACTTATGGACTTTGGAATTCACTAAGGATGTGTGTCAATTTTATGTGATAACTATAATGCAATCTATGTGACAAAGAATCATGTCCAACAAACAAGAACTAAGTGAAGGGACGTGTCACCAAACGCTTCAAATTGATATCCCCACTCAACAATAATATAGTAGATAGAGGAAGTAGGGGTTAATCTTACAGAGAGGTTATGCAAGATATACATTAGAATCGATTAATGTTCTACTTGTGAAATAATTCTAACTAAATGAATCACTTCACTAAGATGTGGGATAAATTGAAGTTTGATTTAACTAAACACTAAAGTGATAGAACTAATAATCAGGATGATAAATTATATGGCTAAGTAGCAAGGGAAATGGAAACTCCTCTATAGTATTTAGAGTAATCATTTATAATATTATGATCATAGCTTAGTGTGAGGTTGTGATTATTATAAGATAATAACACACATACAGTATAAAGTGATCCACTATGAGTATTAAGATCCTCACATAAATAAATAAGAAACTAAACTATGGAAATGTAGTTCATTCACATGGATTAATAATAGGTCATACCCGGTAATACATCAAACGAGTTCAATGTATAAATGAATAAGACATACTAATCTAGATTATGCATCAAATGAGTTCCACATATAAACCTAAATCAGTTTTGCTTCATATTAACCATAATGAGTTATGATTAATTGCATGGTTGAAATCATGACATTAAATAGGTGATCAAGCCACATAAAATTATAATCTCAATAATTAATCAACATCATATTCATCACTAACATGAATCGTATATACATTAAGCTCATTATTCATCTCATACTCATATTTATAGATTCATTCACAGGTCCTAACTAATAGATTTACTCACTAAACATGAAGAAAGGCATAATCATAACAGATATTAATCTAGTAACAATAAATGCAATGAATTTCATGAAATAATCAATATAAATCCAAATGAATGTGCGAAGTTGGATCTGCATGGACAACGATGCTTCAGCAAATGAAAGTATGAACGTCTAACAACAAATGATGAATAAAAAACAAGGTAAACTAACCTAGATCTAAGATAAAGTAAATGTGTTTGGCTCCTAAAAAACTAATCCTCTACGCTCTCTTTCTGATGAGAAACATAACGTTTAAATAGGGAAATGGATAATATTCAAACACCATAAATAACGAAACACACATTGTGTTTCTATAGAGTCAATTTCGTGACCGTGATCTTTTTCACGGACTGGCTGGGCAAGAGATAGGTCTTTTTAAAACTTTAAATTTTTGCTCCATATGCCTTGTTATCCTTTTTTTCAGCATATCTCCAGCTCCAATTCAGCATAATTATCCACATAACGCATGAAATTATCCTTAAATAGCATAAAGCGCATCTGCAGCACTCCTTCGACCTAGCTTAATTCATCATTCGCCAAACTTTGTTCCGGCAAATAAAAACATGGAAAATAGAAGAAATAGATCAAAAATACAAAACAGACTAAAACTAAACTAAAAAGATATAAAATAGGACATAAACATAAGAAAATAACTAAGGAAGACATGCTTAAAAATGTGTTCAACACTAAGCATATGGATATAGGCCATCTTTTCTTGAGATATCATTATGAGGACGGCAATGTGAAAGTTGAATACATTGAGACTGAAAAATAATTGGCAGACATATTCACCAAACCACTTAGCAGAGAAAGATTTAAAAAATTAAGGCAAGACTTGGGCATGATTTTGTTTGACTAAGTTGGTCATTGTCCTTGATTTTCTTGATTAGGCTAAATTCATTTGGTGAACCTGATTTTCATTTGTATCTTACAGGGAGTCGATGAGGCTTGAGCATTTGGGAGCGAATATATAGTCGTTCATAAGCTGGATTTTATCAATATTTCGGGTGCATTTGTTTGGTAATATACTGACCATAAATTATCAAGATTCTTTGTGTTTGAAATTATGTGTCTTTATTGATTAACACCATAAAATATCATCAACTCCCTTACCATAACTACCAAGTTTGGTGTCGTCCCCAAAACTGCTTCATTTTGTCCACCTATGGAGTTGATTTATTCCTTGCAAACCCACTTTGTATCACATAACTGTATGCCTTATTGACCACCACATCATCATATCTTCCATAACTCCCTCCATTATCATCCACATAAGGCCACAACCTCCTAACTCCCATAACCCACGATCTATAATTCCAAACTCCATATAAATCTACAATCATGCCAAGAAGAAGTTTCAGGAAATAATCCCTATTTCGATCCAATGTGTGAAGCAATACCAGTACCAATCCCATCAACATTGACAAAGAAGTTCTCGCTCATGTTCCTCTTAGTCAGTGTCCACTAGAGCCACAATCCAAGTCAAAGCCAAAGAGAAAACCCAAGCAAACTAAGATGAAGAAAGGACATAGTTAGAAACTAGGAGATCGGCTCGAGCAGGAAGGGAACAACGACCTAGTTTCGATGGAGATAGAGCCGACATTACCACCACCACCACCTGCAGATCAAATGACCACCATGCAACCATAAACCCCAATTGGTACAGAGATGGTTGAAAGCCCCAAAGTCACGAAGGAATTTACCGCTGATATGGATGATTTTGATGATACAATAGTAGCATCCCCAAATCCTAGGGTTTCCACGGGTTAGGATTATGATTCCCCAAAATCTGAATTCAACCCTTGAGGCTCTCGCAGATCAAGTCACTGTAGAGAAGGTGAATGGTGATAATGGTGAAAAGACAAAGAAAGCAACAGTTGCTAAGACAGAGGTTGCTGGTGATAATATTGTGGATGAGGCAGAGACTAGAGATAGGGACAAGTTCCATGCATAGGAAATGATCCTAGTTGTTCTTGGTGATTTAAGGGAGACACAAGAAGAAAATACTAATGCTGATGTTATGCATGCCCTAGAAATCATAGAGAAGACTCCTGCTACTGAAAACACTGAGAAGGAAGTCGAAGATGAGGAGTCTGACGATGATGATGTGCCACTTATCATAATGATGTGAAGAAAAATTGCTTTGAAAAAGTCATAAATGTAGGGAGAATCCAACCAACCCCCACAAGGCATAGTAGAGTTGCTAGTCCCACCGGCCACAGACAATGATGGTGCAGATATTTAGGACTAACATAAAGTTAACCTTCGACAAGATGAAGAGGAACTTGATCCGCTATTCGACACTGGAGCAAGTGGAAACATTGATGCTAATTTTGATATTACTGAGAAAGAGTTCACTTATGATGATATGACCTACAAAGATGAGGTGGTTGAGTTATACGATGAGGATATAAATAGACGAGGAACAACATAAGAAGAAGCAAAAACTACCATTTGTGCAAAAACTAGTCCCGCCAAGTAAAAGGCAAAGAAGAAGGTAAAGGCCAAGGTTGAGGGTCAAACAAGGAAGAAATGGAAACCCCGAAGAAGAAAGCTGCTGAATCATCTAGGAGTCATGTAGAGGTTGATGATGACGCAGAGGATGACGACAATGATGATAAATCAAAGAATATTGAGGAGAGGTGTTAAGATTGATTCACGCTTAGTTTTCTCACGTATATATGGATTATTTTGACATCCTTTTGTGCACATTTGCACCAATTTTAGCTTAGTTTGCTATATTTATAAGTGTTGATGCTTTGATATGATTTTTAGATAAAATCGAGCAAAAGGATAGACCAAAGGCGTGGAAGATGAAGCGTGATCGAGTAAAGAATGAAGCGACAACAAAGAGTGATAGAAACCAAAAAAAAGGATTCGAACTACATAGCAAAGCCCCCGGGCATAAGCCATTAAACCTTCTGGGCGCAAACCTGATAAGCTGGGCTCATGCAACGAACTGCAAGCAAAAGCACTCGAGCGCAGGTTATTAAGCCGCTTGGGCACGAGGCCTTCTTTTCCAACAGATGTAATCTAATTAAAGCCCAAAGTGCCCAGGCGCTTTATACATGCCGCCCGAACATGAATTTTGAGAATTGTCCACGTCTTGGAGTTTATAAATACCACTTTTGAGCCTCCAAATCAAGGAGGAAAGAGAGAATACAACACAAAACAAAATACCAAGGGTTTTGGGTGATTGGGACGAGATGACGGTGATGTACAAAGGTGAATCAATCGATTACAAGATTCTCGGACTGATCAGCGTGGATCTACTCTTCGATCAGTTTAGAGTTTTCTTACTTGTTTTGTCGGTTGTGTCGAGACGATTTTTCTGAATGCTACGTGTTTGATAAATTATGTTGTTCATCGGATCATGACCTAAACCTTTCTTTAGTGTTATGATGTAGTTAGATGATTGTATCTATGTTACTTTGAGTCATTTATCTAATTCTTGATTGTTTTATGGTTACGGTTTGTAGTTGTGCTTAAAGCTTTAACGGTTTGATCATCCGTTAGATGATTCATGATATGTCTTTATTCCGAGTTGAAAATTATGTGTCAAGTCCTGGCAACTTACTCACACATTGAATATGAGATCAAAAGATCGTTTGCGTGATATTATATTAAGAAAACCAAGAATCTCATGCTTTCTAACACATGACGGCCTTTCAACGAGAGGTGCTTGAGGCGACGTTTAGATGAAAGTAATTTAAGGCTCGAGAGAGTTTAGATTACAATTTTAAGAATCCAATCTATAGCAAAAATCCATGAAAGATTAGATAATACAACATAGTGACTAGATCAATCAGAAAATGAAATCATAACCCTATCTCATCTCATATACAAAAACTCAAACTTTTACATCGTTGTGTGTGCTTAGATCCTCAGTAGTTCAGTTTAATTACATCACTACCTTTTACAAAACGAAAATGTCACCCCTAGATCATATGACTTAAGGAAAACTATTAACACCTCGATTGCTATAGTTAAGTCCTCGTGGGATTATAACTCTTATTCTTATCTTATTACTTGTACACTTGTGCTAATTCGCAATATACTACATCGCAAACAAGTTTTTGACGCCGGTGTCAAGGACTTAAACTCTACCATCAGAGTCTTTTGTATTCATCAATAGACAGTCCCCATATGAGTAGTTTCTTAGCCTTGGCATTCTTTTCCATTTCGTTGAAGTCAGTTTCGTCCCATCTTTCTTCTGGCTTGATTACTGTTTCACCTCTGTCATTCTTGTACTCAATCTTGAGTGGACTAAATCTTATGATTTATCAGAGTTGGAAATCTTCAGCTTGTATGTACGTTTCCATTAGCTCCTTCTAGTATGAGTAGTAGCTACCATCGAAGAGGGGTGGCCTTTGAGAGACCTTCTCTTAATTTCTGTGACGACATAGCTGATCTCCTTCTCACGTGATTTGTAATAACTTGAATTTTTAATTATATTATCAGAGCTTAGAGTCTACAACAAACCTAGGAGAAGCATAAGTGAGAAGCATATGGGTGAAGGTGTTACAAGTGACAATGGTATATGTTCACTGAATTAGCAAGTGCCTGTCTTAATGATGAAGAATGAATTTCGGAGTAGAAGTGGAGGTGGAAGACGTGCTAGAAATGACGCCCCTCTACCAGACTAGGACCCGCCTGTGCGAACACATCGATTGGATCAAAGAGCACACCCTGCCACAGGCTATTGACCTGAATGAATGTTTCAACCACCAGGTCTTTCAGGCCAAGATATTACTGAAATCCCTCCCTCAAAAGGAGTTTAGATTCTTTCGAGAAAAATATGCGAACCTGCTCATAGATGGGAAGCCGAACGAGAAGTATCTCAGATATGGCAAGTGGCAAGTGGGCATTGGTGAAATAGTGAGCGAGATCTATGACGACTTAGAGATAAACGGCGAAATCGATCGATATGACTTTTAAGCGGGATTTACGGTGAACCAATTGTAATAAGTCCGAAAGGATAAGGATGGGAACAGTAGAGGATAAGATTCTTGTACTGTAGGCTCGTGGGATAGTAGGCTCTGTGACTGAGTCACGTCTGTCTGTACTTTAATTATGACACTATGTACTGTGTGGCGTGTGATCACTTGACCCCAATAAATTGCCTTGTGTGGAATTTAAGCTGTGTTACTATCGCTTCTAGCTTTATATATGTCTGTTAGACTCTTTTGTCACTTCTTATCATCACAACTAAAGAAACCTTTCTCTTGAATTTACAGCTATCACAGCCACCATGAATCCTCACTATTACCATGATTCATCCTCCGACGCTCCGACCCTGCAAGGCGGAGACTACAGGCATCCCGGGGCTGGGAGCTCGAGGGGACAGCGAGCTAGGAACCCTCCCACCGACCGAGTTACCGAGTTCCTGGTAGATGAACTACTTCGGGCCAGGAACCGAGGACCTCAGTCAACAGAAGACAGGGACACGATGTAGAGGAACATCAGTGCACAGAATCCTCCGCGGTTCACTGGGGAGGGAGATCCCACATTTCTGGAAGAATGGATACGTGAGTTCGAAAAGCTGTTTGCTGCAGTACAATGTCCAGATGAGTGGAAAGCAGACTATGCCATATACTATCTCAAGGGGGAGGCAAACGCTTGGTGGCACACAGTACAAGACCGTGCTCGGACCACAGGGTTTGGTTGGGAACGGTTTACACAGTTACTGCGGGATAGATACTATCCCGAACAACTCAGAGATCGGAAGGAGGAAGAGCTCATCTCCCTGAGGCAGGGGGATAGGACAGTGGTAGAGTACGCAGTAGAGTTCACTAAGCTACTGAGATATGCACCGTCCTTCTACTATACCGAGAAGAAGAAGAAGAATCAGTTCATACGGGGCCTCAACCAGAGGCTTAAGACGGCGATTGCGGCAATGAGGTTTGACACTTTTCAAGACCTCTACGAAGCAGTGCTCAATCAAGAGCAGAGCTTCAATGAGGCGGACGACGAGATGCGCACTCAGCAAGGTAACCGAGGAGGGAAACGGTCCAGTCAATCCTCTTACTCAGGTTCGGGATCGGGGGGTAGCTCGACATTCCAGATGCCTTTCCAAGGCAACCCATTATCCTACGACGGCTCACCAAAAAGATTTCGAGGCCAGGCTAGCCAGTATCGAGAGTCGCCATTGAGTCAAGTGGGCAGCCAGCGTACTGTCTCTGGGCCTCGAGGACGCCCCAACAATCCATGTTTTCGCTGTGGACTACACGGGCACCTTGCCCGAGAGTGTCGTAAGACGAACCTTAACTGCTTCAACTGTGGAGAGGCTGGGCACCGGAGCAACAACTGTCCGAAGAAGATGACGACCACTCCGGCCCACTCCAAGGGAACTGCATCCGGGTCTCGTGGAGGCCCCGCTAGCAGGTAGTCGGTAGGGTCCACCAGCAGGCCAGGAGGTCGAGTGTTCTCCATGGATCCTCTTGCAGCAGAGCAGAGTGGTGCAGCCGTGACTGGTAACTTACGTTTATTCTCCCGCAAGATCTATGTTCTGTTTGATTCCGGTGCTACGCACTCGTTCGTGTCTATGTCCTTCACGGATAGATACGACATGACTACCACCCCCCTGCATAGGGCCGTCCACATCGGATTGCCCAATGGTGACGCTATATCGTGCACTAATCTCCTTACCCAGGCTCCTATAGAGATCGGGGGTGAGAAGTTTCCCATTAACCTCATAGTATTTCACCTGCATCACTTTGATGTGATCATGGGAATGGACTGGCTTGAGAAACATAAGGCGATTATTGATTATGAAAAGAAATTAGTACACTTGAAAAGCCCTAAAGGTGGGAAGATAAAGTTCCACGGCGAGGGCTCAACTCCCGAACTTCGGTTAGTGTCGGCAATGATTGTCCCGAACTTCGGTGCCGAAGGTATTTATGTAGCCTCGAGACCCCGCCCGAGACGGATAGAGACATAACTGCTATACATGTAGTCAACGAGTACATCGACGTATTCCCAGAAGAAATTCCAGGGATGCCGTCGAGGCGAGAGATCGACCTTGGCATCGATCTGGTGCCGGACGCGACCACTGTCTTGAAGGCGCCCTATAGGATGGCCCCAGCGGAATTAAAGGAATTGAAGAAACAACTGGAGGAGCTGCTTCAGAAAGGATATATACGTCCCAGCGTATCGCCGTGGGGAGCATCAGTACTATTCGTCAAGAAGAAGGACGGAAGCATGAGACTTTGTGTCGATTATCGCGAACTAAATAAGATCACGATAAGGAATCGATACCCACTATCCCGCATCAACGACCTGTTTGACCAGCTACAGGGGGCAGAGATCTACTCCAAGATCGACCTGCGTTCTGGATATCACCAACTGCGCATCCGACCCGCTGATGTTGCCAAAACAGCGTTCCGGACACGGTATGGGCATTATGAGTTCTTAGTGATGCCGTTCGGACTCACTAACGCCCCTTCAGTGTTCATGGACCTGATGAATCGCATATTTAAGCCATATCTAGACCAATTCATGGTGGTCTTCATTGATGACATCCTAATCTATTCGAAGAACATCTTGGATCACGAGCTTCACCTTCGATTGGTCCTAGAGACATTGCGGGCCCACCAGTTGTACGCGAAGTTCAAGAAGTGTGAGTTTTGGATGAGCGAGGTGGCATTTCTCGGACACGTGGTGTCTGGGAGAGGCATCATGGTCCACCCAAAGAAGATAGAAGCAGTCGCGGATTGGACTAGGCCAACCAACGCCACCGAGGTCAGGAGCTTCATTGGATTGGCAGGGTATTATCGACGATTTGTCAAGGACTTTTCCAAGATCGCGATGCCGCTGACCAATCTAACGCGTCAATCCTCGAAGTTTATTTGGACAGAACGATGCGAAGCCGTTTTTCTGGAGCTGAAGAGGCGTCTCACCACCGCACCAGTCCTCGCACTACCAGCAGGCGAGGAAGGATTTTGTATCTACAGCAATGCTTCTATACAGGGCTTGGGGTGCGTACTGATGCAGCACGGTAAGGTGATTGCATATGCATCGAGACAGCTCAAGCCTTATGAAGTAAATTATCCGACGCATGATTCAGAACTGGCCGCTGTAGTATTCGCACTCAAGGTCTGGCGCCACTACTTCTACGATGTCACATGCCAAGTCTTCACCGATCATAAGAGTCTTAAGTACATATTCACGCAGAGAGAACTGAATATGCGGCAACGAAGGTGGCTAGAATTACTGAAGGACTATGACCTAGATATTCAGTACCACCCGGGTAAGGCCAACGTGGTAGCTGATGCACTGAGCAGGAAGGTTCGAAGGGCGAAAGGTAGCCTACAGATGTTAAGGATTACTGAAGCTGAGCTGATCGACGACTTCAACAAGCTGGGGATAGAAATTAGAGTGGCATCGTTGGAAGGAATAATGGCGAATTTACAAATTCAACCGACTCTGCAAGATGAGATCACGCAAGCACAGTGGGCAGATGAGTCACTGCAGAGGATCATGAACGAGATCGCTCATGGAAAGGCACCAGGGTTCATGGTACAAGAGGACGGGTCAACACGATTCCAAGGACGTCTTTACGTACCTGATGAACCAAATTTGAAGCGGAGGATCATGGAAGAGACACATCAAACACCCTATTCGGCCCATCCAGGGGGCAACAAGATGTATTAGGACCTGAAGAAAAGCTTTTGGTGGGTGAATGTGAAGAAGGAGATCGCAGAGTTTGTAGCCAGATGCATCACCTGTCAGCAAGTGAAGATCGAACATCAACGACCAGGAGGACTACTGCAACCCTTAGACATCCCTACGTGGAAGTGGGAATCGATTTCTATGGACTTTATTACCGGGCTTCCCACGACGACAGGGGGGAAGAACTCGATTTGGGTAATCGTAGATCGATTGACCAAGTCGGCTCATTTTCTACCCATCAAGAAGACGTGGAATGTGAAACGACTGGCAGAACTATATGTGAGCGAGATAATTTGATTGCACGGGATACCGAGCTCAATCATATCAGATCGGGACGCTAGATTCCAATCGCACTTTTGGAAAGGCCTATAAGAGGCATGTGGGACCCAACTAAATTTCAGCACAGCATTTCACCCCGCCACCGATGGCCAAACGGAGAGAACCATACAGACGCTCGAAGATATGCTACGGTAGTGCGTCCTTGACTTCACGAGATCGTGGGATGCCTACCTACCACTTGTAGAGTTCGCCTACAACAACAGCTTTCATTCCAGCATAGGCATGGCGCCCTTCTAGGAGGGTATAGAGGATGTGACGACCCTTGGGCCGGACATGGTACAATAAATGGCGGATGTTGTCAAGCAGATCAGATCCCCGATAAAGGCAGCACAAGACCGACAAAAGAGTTACGCCGATACCCGACGAAGGCCATTAGAGTTCGAGATTGGAGACCATGTGTTTTTGAAGGTTTCTCCCACTAAAGGAATGATGAGGTTCGGGAGGAAGGGGAAGTTGAGTCCCCGCTACATCGGGCCGTACGAAGTACTAGAATGAATCGGAACGGTGGCCTATCGACTGGCCTTACCAGCAGATCTATCTGCAATACACGATGTGTTTCACGTATCTCAACTCAGGAAGTACTTGGCGGATCCGAACCATGTTATCCAGCACCTGCCTGTGGAGTTAGATGGAAACCTATCTTACGAAGAACGGCCCCTAGAAATTGTAGATCATCGCGAGAAGACCCTAAAGAATCGGACAATATCCTTCGTCAAGGTTCGGTGGGCAAACACCGAGGCGTCGGAGGCCACTTGGGAACGTGAAGGAGAGATGCATGAACGCTACCCGGAACTCTTTCAAGGTAATTAGTTCAATCCTAAAAGTTGGTAGTTTAGATAAATTAGTTTCGAGGACGAAACTTTTTAAAAGTTGGTAGTAATGTAATAACTTGAATTTTTAATTATATTATATTATTAAAATAATAGTAAATGATAAGTCGAACTTAAATAAAAAGATATACAGTTACATGTGAGTGTTAAAATTTTATTTTCAAAATCACATTATAACTGAAAATATGAACTCGTTATAAAATTCTGAGAATTATGGTATATTCAGTTCGACAATCGGGTAAAATAATTAT